>VDFB02371715.1:0-83942 GCA_007258455.2 Sequoia sempervirens | reverse complement strand
GACAATGTCCCAAATATCATTCTTGAGAATTGATTGGTACTCCTCTGACATAGCATCTCTCCAAACTTGTTGACTGGAAGCTTCCTCCACACTAGAAGGCTCAGACTCAATAATCTGACTCATCAAGGCAACATAACTGGAGAACTTAAGTGGCCTTTTACTTTCTCTGAATGTACCTCTAGGAGCTGCGAACCTTTCAGCCTCTTGCATAGTTTGCCTGGCCCAAAGAGGTCTCTTTCTTCTAATCACTATATCGGTAGGCCCATCAGTAGGTTCCAAGGGCTCAACTAGATCAACATCTTCCTTCGGTTTTGAAGTCTCCCTCTGAATCTCAAGAGTATGGTCAACTTCCATAGCCTGAGGAGACTCATCATTGTCAATCTCAACATGAGTTCCCTTGGATCTTCTAAATGCAACATCTTCCTCGAATGTGACATCTCTACTGATCTCAACCAATTTCTGACCTGGAATGTATATCCTATAGGCTTTTGATGTCTCACTGTAGCCCACAAATATTCCCCTTTTGCCAGAAGGCTCCAACTTTCTTCTTTTTTCCTTTGGAACATGAACATAGATAGGACATCCAAAGATCCTCAAATGACTAACCTCAGGCTTCTTCTAGAGTCATATTCTCCAAGACCTTGTGAGGACTTCTATTATGAACATATACTGTAGTCCTAGAAGCTTCTGCCCATAAGAAGGTTTGCAGATCTTGTTCATGAATCATGGCTTTCGCTGCTTCCACGATCGTCCTGTTCTTTCTCTCTACAACAAGGTTCTATTGAGGATTATAGGGGACACAAAACTCCCTCTTAATCCCAGCATCAATACAAAAATTTCGAAAGTTGCCAGAGGTGTATTCTCCTCCATTATCAGATCTGAGGACCTTGATTCTTTTACTGGAAAGATTCTCTACTAGAGCTTTGAATTCCTTGAACCTTTCTAATATTTCCTCAGATTCTTTAGTTTTCAGAAAATAAATCCAAGTCTTTCTAGAGTGGTCATCAATAAAAAGAACATAATACAAGAAACCACTCGAAGAAGGAACAGACATAGGTCCACATAAATCAGAATGAATAAGGTCTAAAATACACTTAGATCGACTTTCTCTTCTATGGAATGGAGCTTTTGAATTCTTACCCATAGCACATCCTTTGCAAGTTCCTTCATGCTCCTGATTGAACTTAGGAAGTCCCGTGACCATCTTCTCCAAGAAAGGTAAGGCTCGGAAGTGTAGGTGAGCCAATCTTCGATGCCAAAGATCACATAAGCTTGAAGAATCATGAACTAATGCCTGTAGAGGACATGTACATAGCCTATAGAGGCTTTCATGTCTCACACCAGTTACTTCAACATCCTTGAAACTGGAATTTTCCATCCACACAAGAACTTTGCCTTTGGAGAAGGCAACTTGATATCCTTTATCTTCTAGAGCTGAAATGGAGATGAGATTGCGCTTGATTCTTGGAACATAAAGAACATCCCTCAACTGAAGTGTAATGTCGGAATCCAAATGAAGAGTAGAGGTCCCAATCCCTTTCACGGAGTAGCCAACATTATCTCTGATAATGACTTGTTCGGAAGAATCTTTCTCCACCAAACTTTTTAAGTGCTCCTTAAATCCAGCGATGTGTCGAGAAGCACCATTGTCAATCAGCCAAGTGTTGGTATCTGTAGGTATATTGCTTGACAATGCTGAATAGAACAAGTATTCACATGAACCCTTCTGCGGAGAAGCATCATCAACATCTGCAACGGTGGCTTGTTGCTTAGGTCTAGATGGACAATGCTTAGCAAAGTGGCCAAACTTATCACACCAAAGCATTGAATCTTGGACATTTCTCTCTTCTTCTTGAAGGTGGGGGCATCATCATTTCCCTTATCTCGATTCCTCTTGAAGAAACCTTTCTTTCCATCTTTTCCTTCTTTGAAGCATGGGAGGCAAGAACATGAATATCTTCATTCTTTGAACTTTGACCAACGCCTCTTGCTACCAACCTTGATTCTTCTTGAATGCAATCTGCCCTTAGACGATCAAACTTAGGCATTTTTGATCTTGCATTGATTCCTAGAATGTAGGATTCCCAAGACAAAGGAAGACCATTGAGAGCAAGCATGGTCAAGTCTTTGTCGTCAACCATATGGCCAATTGTCGAGAGCAGATCTCTCAAATCTGAAATCCTCATGAAGTAGGCAATCACTGATTCCCCTTTCGCCATCTTCACATGGTGTAGTTGTTGCTTCAGTGCAAGTGCCCAGCTAGTGTTGTTGATTTCGTACATCTCCTCCAATGTTTTAAACATGTCTCTTGCCGTCTTCAACTTAGAGACAATAGGAACGATATGATCCTTAATGGAATCAACCAACATTTTCATTGCCTTGATATTTTTCTTCTTCCACTGCAACTTCTCTTCTTCCTCCTCAGGTTCAGGTACACTGGACTCCACAAACTCACCCAAATCATTCTCTTGCAAGGTAAGCATGACCCTAAATCTCCACGATGTAAAGTTGGATGCTCCCTCGAGTCTATCCTCAATCTTAAGTCCATTCACCATCTTGACTAAAGTATAGATAGACAAAGAAATATAAAGAAGAGAATAGAGTATTGCTGTAAGAACAAATCTGATCACGATCTTCTCAAACCCGCTTTGATACCATGTTAAATTTAAGATCAGATTAAATGCACAGAAATTAATTCAAAAATTCAATACAAGACACAGTAGATACCTTGGGAAAACCCTCCTCTTGAGGGAGAAAAACCCAGCCAATAATATCTCTTATATTATTGAATTTCAATAAGAATGTCACTTTTACAAAAGGCCGATAAGAAGGCCAACACAAGGCACCACAATCTGATGCAAATATAGAGACTGAGTGATGCAATTTGCTAATAATTATCTCAGCCTTCTACTCGAATATCAATCTGCTCTTGAGACAAACTCGCAGTTGAAGAACTCGAACTTGATGTGAATGGAATGAATGCAAAATAAATGGATGATGGAATGGAATACAATCAATGAGTATAAATACCAATTGAAGGGAGAGATGTGCCTCTTCAAGAATAACATGTCGGCCTTATTCAAAAGGCATGTCTCAAATAAACAAGAAGTCAGCCTCCTTAAGAATCGCGCCTCCTTATTAATTCGATTTTCCACAATAAATAAATATTAAATATTATTTATCAAATGAAGTGAGTTTTCATAAAATCGCATCCATTAATTAAATAGCCGAAGGGCTATTATTTAATTGTTTTCTCCTAGTGATCTGGGCTGGAAAAATTTGCCCGATGCTGCTATAAACATCAATAGTAATTGACTTGGATGAAATTGAAGCCTTGGTCCCCATGCCTTTCGCATTAACTAATGAATGAACCACATTCACACATTTTGGCAGCTCATTGAAAAATGCTTCTTTAGTATTTTCTAATGCTCAATCAAGGCTAGGAGTGTGATCCCTAAAGTTGAAAGTAGGTACAAACTCTTCCTTAAGTTGATTCCAATTATTTATCTCTCAGCACAATTCCTTTTGCTCATACCATAGGAGTACAAGGTCACCTAAGCTAGTTGCAAACTAGTGTGACTACATTTTTGAAGGGTAGTTTGAGATAATTGGGCTCTAGATGCCTTTAGATATCATAGCATGTGATTGTGCAAGTTTCTTGCCACTATGACACAACAATTATTGTGCTCTTGGAGTACAAAACTAATAGAGAAATGATGTGCAAAATTTTGGCGAGTTGGTGATGATAGATTGGTGCACTACCTACCATTAGTTTGAAATATGTTTAAGTGTGTATGGAATGGTGGTGAAGATCATGCTCTTGTGAGAATTTGCACTCCATTGAATTGTAATATTTGATGGGATTGCTAGTCCCATCAAAAAGTGGTGTGGTTGTGATGTGCCAGAGTTGGTGCACATGCATGATGTTTGACTAGTTGGAGGGTTGATGCATTCCTTGGCTTCCAAATCAGTTTGATGGAGTTGTTAGGTGATTTATGAGCTAGTGCAATTTTAATAGGTGTGCCTCACACAAGATGCAAGCTATTGTGCAAGTCTTCTTGGCGAGTTCATACTTGCTAATTAACTAATGCTCCAACTACCCATTTGAGAGCACCCTCAAAATTTTGTTAGATGTCATTAGCCTTGTTTGTTGTTACCTATCACATCTTTTTGATATCTTTTTCTTCAATGTGCACCATTTCAACATACAATGATCCATGAGCATGATCTAGAGGGAAGATCACATGCTTCTCATCATTCTTGGTTGTGTGTTGTTAGAAGTGCATATTGGCTTTGGCTCGAAAACATAAGGGTCTTCCTAAGAGTGTAGGATTTTGTTTTGCTTAGGCCATCTCAATGGCCTCAAAATCCACATGGAATGTGGCTCCCTTGATGCTGATTTCAACATTGCGTAGCAACATGGCAAGCCTTTTTGGGGTATTGTTTTTCATATGGAAGACATGTGGGGATGGGACCAATGCAGGCCAACCCATCGCTTGCCACACCATCTTTGTTAATACATATACTTCAGCCCTTGTATCCATTAGTACATCTTGAAGTAGGAATCCATCAAATTGTAAAGGGAGTAGAAGTTTGATGTCATACCTGGGCTCCATTGCATGCTTAACTTTGCATACTTCGCCTTCCTTATAAGTACTAGGTTGAAGTAGGTCACAATCTTCATGCCTTGCAAGCTTCTTGATCTTTGTCAAAAATCCTACATTAGTAAGAAGTTTGAGAATCTCTTACCCCACTTCTAGCTCGTTGTGCTCTATTGGCTTTTGTTAGGCGATGTCTTGCTATGTTGCGCACAACATCTACACAACTTCTTGATAGATTCAATAACATTCATTATCATTGGGGCTTAGTTGATTGAGGACATCCTTCATTTGGTATACTTTATCATTATTTGTTGTGTTATTAGGTTTCTACAAAATATCTTGCCGTACTCATGTGGGTCCAATATGGGCCTTGGTCCTTTATGGGTGCATCCTCGAGTACACCAAGGGTACTACCTTGGATTCCTTGTGGGTACTTCATAGAAGGACCCATAAGGAACTTGAGGCACTCGGGTGGTACCCTGGGTGTACCTGGGGCATATCCAGAAGGACTCCTGTGTACCCGTAGCTTATGGGGCCAAAAACACATTTTAAACATTAAAGAAAGCATTTTTTAATCCAAAACAGTTCCCAATGATTCCATTTGCCCTAAAGTGAGGGTTTTATCATGTTTGCAACTCATTTGACAAACATAGAAGGCCAAGAATTGCATTTTTTTCCTCCAAGCTACCATTATTGGGTTTTGAAGGTTGCTTCATTTATTTTCGAAGGTGAGGGCTATGGGGGAGTAAGACCTACGCCAATAGGTTAGAAATAGCTGCACAAAAAAGGATTTAGCTATTAAAGATGAGTAAATCTTTCATTTTTTTCAAGTTTTCAATAATGCTTTTGAAGATTTTTCAAGTTTTTTTTTTAAATCAAGTTTTTAACTTTTTATGCATAATAAGGGGCTATATGCCAATTTTTTTTTTAATTTTTTAATTTTTAGTTGTAGTGTTGTTAATTTGTAATTTTTATTTATTTTAGTTTGATACACAATGGCTATTAGTTCTAGTTTAGTTGCTCCAAATGTAGAGAGTTCTTTTAAATTTGATGCATCGTCACCTCGTTGGTGACATACAACAATGATTCAACAACTTCCTGGTGGCGGGGGTTATTGCGTTGTAGCCAATGTGGAAAAGAGTATAAGAGCTCCTACTTTTGAGTGAAAGCTCACTTTTGTGCTATTCCTTTACAGGGAATACAAGTTGTCCTAGGCCAAATAAAAAAGGGTTGTCAAAATATTTGTTTATATTAAAGAACAAGAGGATGCTGACATGACAAGTAATAGATCAAAGGCTCTTGCACATCCTCTTGCCAAGTTCTTTGCACACACCTTCTAGTGGCTTATCATGATTGGCTGGCCCACATCCTTTCATGCCAATGCCACCATCTTTTGAAGAAGAGAATGTTTCTGTTTCATGAAAAATAGGCCCATTGGAGAATGTCTTCAAGAACGAAGTGCGGGGGATTGCAGATCAAAGCATTTCTCGTTGCATTTATGGCAATGAGCTTCCTTTCAACCTTGTTAGATCACCTTATTGGTGGGATATGGTGACGGCCCTTTGCAATACACCTTTTGATTATGTTAGTTTTGGGTATGAAAAGGTGTGAACCGGCTTATTGGCAAAGGAGAAAGCTTTAGTAAAGGCATCATTGAGAACAATCAAGGATACATGGCCCAAAAAGGTGTGTCCATCATTTCTGATGGATGGAAAGATTGCAAAAATAGACCATTGATCAATGTTACAGTAGTGTCTCCTAAAGGGGTGATGTTTTTGAAGGCAATGGATTGTGAGGGGCAAGTAAAAGGTGCAAGTTTAATTGCCAATATCCTCATAGAATCCATTGAAGTGGTGGGCTTTGAAAATGTTGTCCAAGTCATAATGGACGATGCTAAAAATTGTAGGGCAGCTAGGTCTATAGTGGAGGGTACATATAGTCACATTTTTTGGATGCCATATGTAGTCCACTCACTCAATTTGATATTGCAAAAGATTTGCACACAAATTGAGTGGGTCAAACAAATCTACACGGAGGATGAAAAGATCCAAATGTTTGTGACTAATCATCATATGTCACAAGGCATCTTGAGGACCTCCTCCAAGTTGGAGTTGTTGAACATAATTTAAATTTTATCTTTTAATATATTTTTTAATTTTTTATATCATTGATATGTGACATGTATTATTTTATACCATGATAGGTTGTCGAAACTCAATTTGCATCTCACACAGTTGTCTTAAGATGACTTGTGAAGGTGTGAGAGGCCTTGAGTTCTATGGTCATTAATAGCCTATGGCATGTATGGAGGAAATCAAGCACAAAAAGAGCCCGAAAAGTAAAAGCATTGATCCTAGATGATGAGTGGTGGTCTCATGTGGAAAATGTGTTGAATTTCATTGAGCCCATCATTAGCATGATTATGTATGCTGATATTGATCACCCATGTTTGGGTGAAATGTATGATGGCATGGACTCCATGGTGGAGAAAAAAAGAATAATAATAGGAACATGACCCAATGGAAACATTTTTCAAAATTGTGTAAAAGATTATTGTTGACCATTAGAACAATATGACCACCCCCTTACATTTCTTAGCATTTGCTTTGTTGCCAAAGTATTAAAGCAAGGAGGTACTTTCATTGCCAAGGAGGGTGCCACCATATAGGGATGAGGAGGTTGCTATTGGCTACAAGGCTACATTTAGAAAGATATTTTCAGATGGAGATATCCAAAGTATTGTCTTGAACAAGTTTGGCCACTTCATATCTTCAAAGAATCATGATGTTTCCACTCTTTAAGACAAATATAGGAAAGACGCTCATGATTAGTGGTATCTAGAATCTACATGGTCAAGGCTCCATTTACTTGCAGCCTCTTGCAATTAAAATTCTCTCCCAAGTATGTAACTTAATTCTTTTTTATTTTTTATTTTTCTCATTTTTCATTTGATGCTATTAGGCTATATGTTATATTTTATAATAATATAATTTTATAATTTACGTTTTGTATTTAAGAAATTATATAGTAATTTTTGTATGCAAATTCAACAGGTTGGAAGTTCTTCTTCAGCTGAGTGGAATTGGAGTACATACTCCATCCACTTGGTTAAGCACAACCGTTTGGGTGCAAAAAAAGCTGAGGATTGGGTCTATGTACACTCCAATCTTCGTTTCTTGTCACATAAGACACCTGAATACAGTGATGGTGTGACAAGGAATTGGTATCTAAGCCATGAGTGTGCTTATTTAGATGCTACAGTTGCACACCTTGCCAGTCTCTATAGATGAGGCAACTTCTGCACACGACGCAACTAGGGGGAGTGGCATTCCAATTGATTGTGGTCCAAATGAAATTGAACCAGATGTTGACCTTGATACTTTTGATGAAGAAGAATATGAAGACTATGAAATATTGATTGTAATTTTGAATTTTCATTGTGTAATGGCAATTTGAGACTCGAGTATTTTTCATTTTTGCAAATTATGAATATGAGGTATTTAAATATTCTATTTATTGGCAATTATGAGTATCATTGTTCTTATAATTTATAATTTTGAACATATATATTCCTGTACCTGTACCCAAGGAATTTTTTTCCGGTACCACTATACTGGGTTTCGGTACCCGTACTGGAACTAGTAACTTAGATTGTCTGCTTATGCCACTGTCTGTATTAGTTTGGGCCCGACAAGCACATACTCTCATGTTGCGTTGTTCTCACCTTGTTCTTCTACATCACTTTGTGTCAATACTTGGATAGGCATTGTTGGAGGAGGCGTGACATGATCCTTTCAGATCATCTATACTACCTTTTTATTTGATTCAACTTGTTGGAGCAGAATAATATATTCCTGTGTTTTGTGATTACCATCACAATAACCATAGAACAAGAGTTTTTTTCATTTGCATGATGTGACCTTGCTTCCTGCAACTATGGCATGTGATCAGGTGTGGTCAGCCTCTATTTTGATGATTACCACCACCACCACAACCTTCACACCTTCATTGACTAGTGTTAAATTAGTGATCAGATAAGTGCACAGAAAATTAATTCAAAATCAGACACAGAAACACAGCATATACCCTGGGAAAACCCTCCTCTTGAGGGAGAAAAACCCAGCAACAAAGATCTCTCTTTTATATAAATAAGTAATGGCAGTAATTCTCTTTACAATGAGGCCAATACAAGGCCAATATCCAGCATCAACTCTAGATGCAATAACAGAAGATACTCTGCTCTTCCTTGTAAACTGAATCTGCACTTAGAGAAATTCGCAATCTGCTCTTGAAGGAATTCGCACTTGAATGAAGGAATAATTCGAACTTGCTTGAAATCGATATGATAAGAATAAATGAGATCTCCTTATATAGATGACAATAGGATAAATTCAAAGGATGTGATCTTTCAAAAGTGAAATGTCGGCCTCTTGTACAAAGACGTTTCAACAAATAAATCTTTTCATAACCAAGAAGTCGGCCTCTTAAAAATTCGCGCCTCCTCATTATGAAATTCGCATCTCTTAATTAAATGCATCTCTTAACAAAGAGAATGACTCTTCATTAAGACGTATATAATAATTAAATAGTCAAAGGCTATATTTTAATTATTATCTTCATGCGTACTGTGCTGGAAGGTATTCGCCTGAAGCTGCCATGATCTTCAACAACTAGGTCATTGACCTTGGTAGTCTTGATTTTATAGTACTTGTGGCATTGATTTTATTGAGTTGGTTGGGCTATAATATTCATTACCACCTTTCCATGTTGATCCCATAATGCTTACACAACTTTACATGAGTTGGTGTCATGGGTGGTGCTTTGGTAGACCTCGCACCAAATTTTTTTGGTGACAACTTGCAGCTTTTGCAAAAGAGCATGATATGATTTCTTATGGCTCTCATGGTATATTGCACATTCTATGATGTGCGGAAGTTGAGGAAACGATACAACACCCATTACCTGAGCTCTTACCACTAGACAGTGAGTTGCAATGTGTTCTTGCATCTCATACACTATTCTATCCATGCATCCGTTTTTCCCATTTGGTCTTCAAGCCATGTAGCTCAGTTCTAAGATGGTTGGCCTAGGATGTCCAAGCACAGGGCTATGTCCAAGGCTTTTTTGTGTGTCAGTAGCAAGCATTGGACCAACTCTTTAGATGTGTGTAGTGAGTCTATTAATGAATCAGTATTTTTGATGATGTCATCAATTGTTTGTGGGATCTTTGAGCATAGCTCTTTGAAGTGTTGATCATAACTGCACATGAACTTACCTGCTTGCTGTTTAATCTCCTTTAGAGCAATAATGTTCTGGCAAGACATCTCTAGATAGTCAAACTCAGCAAGGAAATCCTTCTTGAGATCCTTCAAATCCTACAGAATGGTCTTTGTGCCTTTGCATCTTAGTGCACATACCAATCTTGGGCTTGTGCATTGAAGGTCGCTGCAAACATTTGGATCTTTTGGATAGTTATGTCTTTCACTCTCCAAGTGATTTCACAGGCCTTGTAGTGCTTTGAAGTGTTTGTCACTTGTAAAGTGTTTAATAGATATGAGCCTGTGCCCAAAGATAATAATAGGATTCTGCATGGTGTTGGGCCTGATGTTGGAGCTCATATGTTGCAAATTCATGCATTTCTTCACAATCACTTAAAGGGTCTCCTCTTTGGATTGAATCCACATAGGGTGGTGGTCTTTGGCTACAACATGGTTCATCAACATCAGGACGCATATACTCAACCTTCATAGCTGCAGATGCTTAGGTATGATTTTGTATGAAAACTGAATGTTTGACTACATGTGTCAGGTCTGCTGTAACTATAACTAAAATTGGGGTATGGCCCATAAATTGCATTGACGAAAATATGTAGATACTTCAGTGCAAGTTTATATGAAAACTTTATTTACTTATGTGAGTTTAAAAAAAAAATGGTTCACCATAACTTAAAGGATAAAGTTAAAAATCAGGTATTGCCCACTTTGCTATTCCCTAAGGATCCAAAAAAAAAATTATGCCCCATCAGACAGCAAAAGTCATATTTAATATAAATCTATATTTTTTCAATGCATGGGAATAGGATGTTCTTGTGGATGGCAGAATGTCTCTGAAACTTTTGAGGGATAGCTTGCTGTTCCCAGCACTTTTTAAACCTCTAGGGGATGTCTGGAAGTTAACTAAATTGACTGGAAACTTGGAGGATATTCCTGAAACATCTCCCTGCTTATTTGTAATACCTATTGTGGCTGTCATAAAATATTTGATAGGGGATGGTGAGGAAACATTTCTTAGCTGTCCCTGATTATTGGAAACTAGGAAACCATGTTTATAGGGAACTGTACTTATATGTTTGCAATTCATCAGATCATTAATTAATATGTTACTAACTTACTAAAAGTTTCTGTTTAGGTGAGAGTAAAATAGAATTTTCTGTTTTGTTAACTCTATTTACTTGATTATACATGAATGGAATTTTTCTAACCTTTAATTGGATGTTCATTATTAGGACTGAGCATGTAAAACCCAAAAATATTGAGCCGCCTGCACCAGAGAAGAATATTCCTAAGGAGGACAAGCACTAGGGTGGAATTGTTCAATATTTTGTTACACAAAAATGAAGGTGATATTTTGCTGATTTTCCCATATAGATGAGAATCCCTCCAAAGACCTCTTAATATCTTAGTTATTCAGATCAAGTATTGAGTGAGAGCCTACATTATTGATTGAACATGTCAAATTTTAATGGTATTTAATACAAAGCCATGAAAGTTGCATATCATGCCAAATTTTCCTGTTTGCCATGAAACAATGTATCATAAAAATAATCCATAGTGCAACAATTATGTTATGTTGTCTAGCCTCATTCTGGTTTAATATTAGTGTTAGCATGCATCTAATAAGGTGAGTGTGAGGAAAGGTTAAATAATTTGCATTTATATTGATATATTTTTTGTTTGGGTTTTCTACACAATGGTTAATTTCTATGTATTAGTATAAATATTGAATGAAACTAACATAAGATTTAAGACGCCATCCTTTTCTTGAAGTGCTGGGTAAGCACACAACTTTATGAAATTGGGAGGGGAATTTTTATTATCAAATCTCACTCTTAACTAATTTTTATCGTAAAGTTGAATCATATGAGGTTGGGCTATTGCCAAGTGTTTTCTCTCTACAAATTTTGTGCCAAGACCGTAATATTGAGATTCAGTGGGTTTTTGTCAAGAATTGTCAATTGGGCAACAGCAAGTCTTGCTGCCTTGACATGGATGACTTGTTGACTCTATTAGAGACTTGCAAAGTCTCACGGAATCTGCTAATAATTGATGACTCAGTGACTTGGCTAGTCTTGGCAATGTATTCTATTTTCTTATAAAACAAATATAAAAGTGTGGCCTAGTATAGATATCCTTCAAAAGTCAAGAGGATAGGCTGAAAAATATTATAAAACCCTAGTTTTAAAACATACCATCATAAATAAGGCTGTTTGATTTAAAGCTGACATTCTTTTTATTGATGCTTATTTGTTTCAAGTGCAATTATATTATTTTTATTGTATTGTGATGAAAAATCAATGAATGTTGAATTGATGGGATGCAGGAGCAAATAAGCAATTAGAAGCTTCAAGTAACCAACAAGGAACCAGACACAATAAACAACATAAACCACCCAATAACTACAATCAACAACACCTACAATTACACCCAAGAACATACCATACCACAACCACAACATAAACTAAACTCTTGTAGACACCAATTCCACTAGCAACATCAAACCGTCATTGATTTAAGTCAATCACAACAACCTTATCCTTGATGCTTGTGCCAATCGTGATGATTGAACCAACAAATGAAGTTTCCAATGCCATAAACTAAATTCCATGGAACACCACTCTTTTCTTAGCTCTGTACAACTTTCCATCAACTTAGGATGTAAGCATGATGGAATCAAATAGTTCCCCATTAGCCACTAGAATATGGTATCATCAAAATTTTCATTACTAAGCATAAATCCAAGCATAAGGATTTTAGGTCCTTCATCTCCTTGCACATTGTTAGAGTCTCCTTCCTTGCCATGCTAACATCTCTAATGGATGCAGGAGAGCTTGCACCCTTTATTTTACCACACAAAGCTTCTAATGTTAGCGTTTGGTAGCTTCAAGAGATATTTTCTCCTTAATTCAAGGCTGGTCGGCCTTCTTATTGCAAATTATATTTTATATTATTTTCATCTAAGGTAGCCGACCTAGATGAAAAGTCACCTTGCTTTGTATATATACAAGGTGAAGTTTTTCCATTCAAGACATCAAGTCATTCTTATTTCCACTTTCTTTCAAGAAGGAGCAACATACCATCTTGTAGTAGCAGATCGACTTCAAGAAGAAACATATTTATCTTTGCATCAAAGGATAGGTGCTATTAATTCATTGAATCAATTTGCCCTTGAGAAGGGTCTGGTTGTAAAACAGTATTCTGCACTTTTATATGGTATATGTAAGAGATTTTTGCTGGGTTTTTCTCCCTCGAGTAGGAGGGTTTTCCCAGGGTAAACTGTTGTGTTCTTTGTCTCATGTGTTGAGTTTTCTACTTATTGCATTTCTGATCTAAACACTAACATGGTATCAAAGTGGGTCTAAGAAAAGATCTAATCAGAATTCTTAAGTAGTTTGAAGGAGTTTTAGTCCAGGCAAAGCTATGGATTGAGTTTGGAAAGAGAATTTAATTTCTGCAAAGCAGATCTAGACACCATTAGGAGTCATTGGTCTTCAAATTGGCTGCACATTGATTGGATAATATTCAGTCACTCAGCCCTTGTGAAATTGCATGAATTAAAAGACCATATCAGAGGCAGTAAAGGATAGGGATAGAAGAATATCTCATGAACATAAAAGTCATTCTCTATGAATCAGGCAATCTCTGGGTGGCACTAAGAAATCGCATATCGAGTGTGACAGAGCGAGCATAAGGATGGGGCTGTTCGAAGAAGGTTATCCAACAAAGTCACGCGCCCCTGCATTGTCCACTAATGAGACAACGCCATTCTCCTCGATCCTTGGTTCAACAAGGAGTCTGCATTTCATTGACAAAAAGGGACAAGCTTGGACTTCGTGGTTTTCTTCCACTGCGTATTATTTCATTTGAACAACATTGCGATCGATTCAACTACAACGGAACTGAATTATCAATAATTGTGAATGAAATAAGTGTGAAGGAAACTTCTTTCGCCTGGTGAATGATGTGTCAACACCTACCTGTGATCATCATGGCATTGAGGTGCCTGATATTCGTAGGTTCGAGTGAAGGGACCTGTGTCGCCTGAAAATTAAATGGGACTACCTTGTAGTGGGCACTTGCAGCATTCTGTGTGTGAACATTATATCCAATCGTGATCAATTATTGCAGAATCTTGTAGCAAATCTGAATCCTTAAGTGCAAAGATTAGGAAAGAACAATTGATGGATTGTGAGGAAGATTAGACAATGAAGAGATAAGTATTTCATACTCTTGAATAATGTTTTTTTTTTATGTTGTTATTAATTCATGCAATAACATTGGAATAGTGAATCATGTATGCTTCTAGCATTGGTATTTCTCTTCGGGATAGTTTAGTTCTATGAACTATTATTAAACTCTCTAAAATACTTTCAAGACGGACCGAGGAGCATAAGGATGATGAGAGATTGCATTCAAGGGAGAAAGAGCTTGATGCATCCTATGAGGAAGTCACACAGGTTGAAGAATGGAGACACAACTTGCTACCATGGGACTGAGTTGGTGGCACGTAACTGGAGACATCTCTCGAAGAGGAAGAACCTATTTAGGTTGTCATTGCGATCAGTTTCTTTGAAGAGGAGGAATTAACTTTCAGAGGGAGTTTGACAAACCAACAGAGGCAACCTTGGATGAGGAGGTCAGGAGGTTGATGCAAGAAATTGGAGCTTCAGAGGGAGTCACATCATCATGAAGATCTGTTGCAATGTATATTTCTCTGTGACGAAGAAGTATGAGGTGAAAGCCCTTGTAATGTATATTTCTTTGTGACAGAGAAGTATGAGGTGAAAGCCCTTGTAGTGTATATTTCTCTGTGATGGAGAAATATGAGGTGAAAGCCCTTGTAGTGTATATTTCTCAATGACGGAGAAATATGAGGTGAAAGCCCTTGTAGTGTATATTTCTCTGAGATGGAGAAATATGAGGTGCGAGCCCTTGTTCATCTCCGAGACTGAGATGAGACGTCATGTTGAGAGACTCCATGATGACATCACGTTGAGACACTCCGTGATGAACCCTTTGTACTTGTGTTTTTCCACACATGGGAGTAGCCATGGTGGACATCACGTTGAGAGACTCCATATTGACATCACGTTGAGAGACTCCGTGATGGGCACTTGCACTTGTGTTTCTTTCCACACATGGGAGTAGCCATGGTGGACATCATGTTGAGAGACTCCATGACGACATCACGTTGAGAGACTTCATGATGTACCCTTGAGCTTTCCACAAATGGGTGTAGCCATTGTGGGCATCATGTTGAGATACTCCATGACAGAGATTTCTGGAAAATATCTCCCTAGCTAAGAGGGAGTGTTAGCGTTTGGTAGCTTCATGAGATATTTTCTCCTTAATTCAAGGCTGGCCGGCCTTCTTATTGCAAATTATATTTTATATTATTTTCATCTAAGGGAGCCAACCTAGATGAAAAGTCACCTTGCTTTGTATATATACAAGGTGAAGTTCTTCCATTCAAGACATCAAGTCATTCTTATTTTCACATTCTTTCAAGAAGGAGCAGCAAACCATCTTGTAGCAGCAGATCGACTTCAAGAAGAAACATATTTATCTTTGCATCCAAGGATAGGTGCTATTAATACATTGAATCAATTTGCCCTTGAGAAGGGTCTGGTTGTAAAGCAGTATTCTGCACTTTTATATGATATATATAAGAGATATTTTTGCTGGGTTTTTCTCCCTTGAGTAGGAGGGTTTTCCTAGGGTAAATTGTTGTGTTCTTTGTCTCATGTGTTGAGTTTTTTGCTTATTGCATTTTTGATCTAAACACTAACATCTAATACCATTGTAATTGAGTTTGAACAAACTAAGAGGAGAGAAAAATCTCCAGGCCATAATTTGTGTTCAACTACAAGAATAATTTCCACCAACATGGAAATAAAATCCTCCTAAATAGAAGCATTAGTCCTTAGGGGACCCTCCTCGTCAATACCCTTAAAATCCAATGCAATTATAACAAAACCCAAGTCTACAAAGTCAAGACAAGGAAACATGGAATTAGGGTAGCAATCCAAAAACCTACCTCATAAGAACATATCCTTGGGTTGCAATATGCTATGCTTTTGAGCTATAGCACCCACCAGAGTTTAGAAAGGATTATAGTAACTCCCAAACACCATTAGAAAGTGTAATGCCAAGCTCTATGAACTAGTCCTAAGAATCTCAAAATCAAACAATAGAAAATCCAAGCACTTCTCACCATAAAAAGAATTGTCTTGTTGCCAAAAATGTCACTATGGGCCAAGGTCTCACATCATATAATCATCAAACAACCATCCTCCTAGATTTGAAGTGTGTCACCACCTTGTCATGCCAAACATAGTGAAAGCAATAAACTCTTGTGGCCTAGGAAAAGATGAAAGGTCAACGAAAGACCAACTAAGGAAACCACCTCAAAATTACAAAGGTTTGAAACTTAAAATTTTATCCAAACTTTGCCATGTGTTAGAATGTTCATTGAAAATAGGTGAGAATTGGTCTTGATCCATACTTGCATTAGACAAAAAATCAACCATCAAGTTGACTCTTGAACGGAATGCTAAAACTAGATAACCTCAAATGAATTGTTGAAAGCTAATGCCTCCTTTAAAAACCAATTATTCTTCCAATTTGGACAAGAACCCTTAATGAGGACCTTGAATCACAATCAAAGAACCACCTTCCACAACCAATTTCCTGCAACCCAAGGATGAAGGCAAAGCCATCTTTGAAACCATTGCTTTTCATTCAACCTCTTTGTTTGTCCTGCAACCTAGGAATAAAGAACTACCATTCACGAATGATTGCTTGAATTGTGAAGCACCACAACCAACAAATGTTGAATTGATGGGGGTGTAGGAGCAAATAAGTAATTAACCAGAAGCATCAAATAAATCTCCACTTCTTTAAACTTGAAGCCTTTAGAGATTTTTACTTTCATTTTATGCATGATACCATAGGCCTCAACCACATTTCTTGAAATCTTGAACTTTTTCAGTTTGTGATTGATATTTAGAAATTACAATTGTGTTTTTTGTTGTGGTAGGTTGAGTGAAAATATTTTAATTTTTTTAGGAACTTTGAATGTATGCAATCAAAAATTGATACCAATGCTGTATTATATGTTAAAAAAATATTTGAAAAGTTCTACTCTAGTTGCCAATATCATGTTTTTCACTATGAACATAATACCCTTTCACAAGAATATATTTTTAGTATCTTGTCAAGAATGTCTATTGGGCCCTCACCCCAAAAAGAAAGCAATTACAAAGCAAAAATGATTGAAACAACAATGAACTAGACATAGTAAACAACCCAAACCACCCAAAACCTACAACCGATTACACTTGCACCCACACCCACACCCACACCCAAGAACATACCACACCACAACCAACTTAAACCAAACCCCCCTAGACACTAACTCCATCAACAGGATCAACCCCTCACCATTTAAGTCAACCACAACAACCTCATCGTTGATGCTTGTAGCTAGAGAAAGTTGAATGACTAGAAGAAGCAATCCGTATGGGATTTAGATGCAAGCAGTGTTCCACGGGGTCCATCCCCCCCCAAAAATTTTGTTGTTTACGAGACGGGAACGTTTCCGAGACTTGGAGACTTTAGGGAAATGTCCCCTCGTCGTCCCCCGCCGTCCCTTGCCATCCCCTCGTTTCTCTGTTGCCTCCGAGACGTCTCTCTTCTAAGGGGACTTCTGGACGTCCCCGAGACTTTCAGACGTCTCCCAAAGTGCAAGAAACTTGTAGGCGTCCCCCTTAAAAATGCAATAAAAAATGATTTAAAAAAAAGAAGTAAAATTTATAAATTTTAAATTTTAAAGTATTCTTAAAAGCCTAAAAGCTAAATCGACCATGCCTTTGACTTTTTCCTCTTTAAGTGTTTACATGATTGAGTGTGGGCATCTGAGTTCGGGCGATTGAAAGTCACATGTATGAGGTTTTTTTGTTTTGTTTCATTTTTGTTTATGCTTTGCTGGATGTCCATACCCGTCCAAAGTTAGCCATTTACTATTAAGTATTTTGTTTTTGAAGTTTGAAGTTTGAACATTGTTGATTGTAATTATGAATCATGATTATGAAATTCAAATTATGAAACATCTAGTTCTCGTTCCAATGTCTATTAAGTATATTTTCATTTTGATTTTCAATGTTAACTAGTTCAATGAAATCATTGCAATGTGTTTAAACTTTAAACTTTACTTATTCCTTAGGCTTCTACAGTTATACATCTTTTTATAACTAATTTTTCAAGTACTATATGTATTTCAGCGCACCACTCCCCTGCCACCTGTTTACTCATTGGGTAGTGGTCAATGTACTACGGGAGTAAACGAGAATAATTCACAAACATAATGCACGTACTAGAATATGAATCACATTTGAATCGTAAGAATAATTGCACAACACAATGGATTGATTGATTTCATGAAGTATCTCAACAATACATAGCAATTGTCCTCCCCGGACTACAAATGACAAGATACATATATAGACGGCCGAGGTTGGTTGAGATATCAACCGTCGACAACTCTTCCTAACTTCCTGCTTGACAACTAATCCAACTTTTACTTTAAACTGTGCATGTATTATTTAAACTATTATTATCTATTCCCAGTATGACCGACTACAACATTTATTTAATTAGTACGGTCGATTACATTATAATTATTTATTAACATGGTTGTCTACATCATCCTCCCCCACAAAGTAGTCGTCTTCCAGATGACTGAAAACAAAAAATGCCAACTCCTCGTCCTTTTCCTGTAATTGATTCTCCTTCTGTGCTGAAAATTGTTGTGCATTGGCCACCTGGGTATCCTTCTCTATCAACTGACCCAATACTCTGTCCCTCTCTGCCAATTTCTCCTTGAGAGCTGCCACTCTTGTTTGCTTGGTTGCCAATTGCTCTTGTAACTGTACTATGATGGTTGGTTGTATTGCAATTTGGCAATTCCAATAAATTTGATGGGTGTTTGGGGGCAACGCCCTTGTTGTGGTTCAGGGTGGGGTCGAGGTCGAGGGGTAGCACCCCTGCCGCCAAGACCAATTTAACACTTCTGGAACAACTCGAAACTTCATCGCGTGCCTCATTTTCATGATTTTTCCACAAGTTTCGAATAGTGCTGTTGAAGCCGAAAAATATAGATTTTGCATTGTTTTTCTTAGACTTTACTTTCTCCCAGTCGATGCTTGGTGTGGCAATGGATGGTACGACACTCCAATTTCCGTACTAGTGATGCTTGCTGGCAACTGGTACGACATTTGCATTTGACTCCCTCTTTTGACATCTCCCCTTGTTCAAGTCGGCACTGAGTATGACTTCTCCTTTTCTGCACCGTACGACCTTCCCTTAGTGCATACGAACTTCATCCTTATGCGTACGGTCTTTTTTATGCGTACGGACTTCTTCTTTATGCGTACAAACTCCTGCTTTATGTGTATGGACTCTTGCTCAACACACCGCACAGATTTCTCCTCAGTGCACTGTACGACCTCCTCCTCAGATCGTATGACCTCTTCCTTATCCCAACGTACGGCGAACTTCACCTCACACCATACAGATTTCTTCTCCAGGCTTACGGATTTCTCCCCACACCGTACGAACTTCCTCTTTTTAGAGTGTACGACCCTCTTCTCCAAATGTACGGCCTCCTTGTTACAACGTACGACCTCCTTGTTACAATGTGCGACTTCTTTGCTATAGCATACGGCCTCCTTGTCAGATCGTTCTAGACAACAAAGTCGTACGGACTTCTTCAGGCACCAAGGGCGTACGAACTTCTTCCTACTTCGCCCTTCCTTTCTTTGTGTGACTATCTTGGCTTCTAAAAAAATTTCTCTCCTTTCCTCTTCTTTCTCGAGTGTGACCGTTCGGCGTACTATATGTTGAATAAGAGTATTGCCTTTTGATTTCTTATATAACTTGCCGTCCTTCGAATTTCTTTTATTTTTCCCCCTCAATTTTTTAATTTTTTCTCCTTTTTCCAACTTGTCGATTTTGTAATATTCGGATTTTTCTTTTCTTCTTTCAACTTTTATTTCTCTTTTATTATTACTCCCTCTTTCTCTCTCCTCTTTCTTCTTTTTTTGATTTTTCTTTATTTTTTGATTTCTTTCTTCTCTTTCTTCAGCTCTTTTCTTTTTTTCTAATTTTTTAATTTTTCATACTTTTTATTTTTTAACTCCAACACAATTTTTTATCTCGTACCTGTTTGGACTTGTCCGTATTGTCCATTTTTGAATACTCTCCATACTCAGCCCGAAGTGTTTGGTTGGGCCTTCCTTGTTTCTCAGCCTTTCTTGATTTCCCTGATTTGTAACATGTTACACTCTCAGTGGAACACTTCATAGTCTTCCATTTGCCAATGAAATAAGCCATTCAGCGAGCTCGTCTCGTCCTTCGAACAACTCTCGAGTTCAAGTACGCCTTCGGTGTTTGGTTCCATAGCTTTCCTTCCTTTGTCCACATCCGACTCACCTCCATCCGATTTAGATTCAGAGGAAGCCAATTCTTTGCTTACGGCCTAGTTCTTTAAGTCGATGACATACTTCCGCCCGTTGTTCTCGATCGAGAGTGTGTTCCTCTTCCAATTATGATTTGCCTTTGCTGCTATCAGCCATCCTCTCTCAAGTAGTGCATCGTACGCTTTCCTCTGTAATGGGATGACGACAAAATTTAGCAAAAACTGTTGTGTCCTGATCGTCACCTTTTGCGCCATCAACGTTCCCAACGGCTTGATACCATTTGATCAACGCCAACCAGTTGGAATGTTGGCGGCCAGAGTGTAGGCTTCCCAAGACTCTTCCATGTGTCTTCGGGTAGTACGTTGACTCCCGATCCTCTGTCGACGATAGTATTTGTCAAGATATTTCCTCTGATCTCCATATGCATGACTGCTGGCATCTTCTCGATGTTCGCCGTGAGCAATATTGGGTCGATTGTTTGTTCACCGTACGGTGGCGGTTCTGGTACCAATTCTTGCCTTCATTCCTCCAATCGCGGTTGCTCGACGACGTTTGTGATCGCCAGTCCCAATTGCGGCATAGTCTAGAGAAGGTTAGTTACTTTGATCAGTACAACGGTTTGCAGTACCTGCCATACGATGTTGGTTTTCGCCTCCGACTGCCGAGAGGTTCCTGGCTTCTCCAGAGGTACTTTGTTTTCCTTTGCCATTGTCAATTCCACTTCAGTTTTTGCTTCCTTCATCCTCTGTTTCTTTGTACATGGATCTAGGTAAGTGGCCTTTTTTGCTTGTGCTCTAGTGATCACCAGTACCTCTTGTTCTTCTACTTCCAGCATGTGGATACCCTTTTGCTTAGGGCATTCGTTATCTTCATGATCGCTTGATCCACCCAACTTACACAATCTCCCTCCCGAACTTTGACCGTTCTGGCAATCCTTGGCAAAGTGGCCCCATTCGTTGCACTTCCTGCATTGGATCATGGGCCTTCCTTTTGCATCGTACTGTATTATGTTTCTCGAGTTTCTCTAGCTTCGGTAACCTCTAGGAGATGCATTGCTATTGTACTGGGGCTTTGGTGGTGTGTTCGACGGTGTTGACGACTCTCCTTGAGTGAAGAGTACTTGTGTACCCCTTGCTCTCAAATTGTATGGGCATTCCTTGATGGAATGTCCCATAACTTGGCAGATATCACAGAATATCTTCTTTGGACAGTTCACTTTTGTGTGACCTTCCCCATTGCACTCTGTACACCATAGCTCTTGTGCTTCCCTTGCACTCTCTTTGTCGACCTTCAATTCTTTCATCATTCACATCATATCTTTTCTGAGTGCTTGTACGGTCTTGGATTCACCGTCACTGTCGTCTGGACTCTCCTCGTTGTCTGTCTTCTTTTTCCCTCGGGAGGATGTTTTATTTTCACTTTCTATGTCCATTGCCCGATTGTATGCTTCGGCGTATGATGAAGGAGGTATGACTTTCATTTTCTTTCTTAATGACGGAAGCAAGCCCTCAATGAACCATCTTTTCTTCAACCCATTCGCTGGCTGTGCCTCCAATTTCCCCAGCAAATCTTTGAGTCTTCGGTTGTAGGTCTGTACACTTTCGTGCTTTCCTTACTTGGTATTGTATATCTCCGCAACAATCTCGCTATCATCCTGCAGGAGTTTGAACTCCTCTTGAAATGCTTGATTCAATAATCTCCATGTAGCTTTGTGTGCTTGATCTAATTCAGAGTACTAGTCGATGGCACTATCTCTAAGTGTCGCTGGAAATGCTTTTAGCCACTGATTCGGATCATCCTCCCCACTTGCTATCCAGATAGTTTCACCTATTTTACAATGTCGTACTGGATCTTCTGACCCATTCCCCGTAAACTTCGGTAGCTTTTGTCGCTCCGGAGTCGCCATCTTTCCCCGTTGTCTTCCTTGTGTATTGGACTTGATTAGACTAGTTTCCTCACTACGTTCCGATGCATCACTTGCACTATCGGCCACGTACGAGTCACTCCCATGTCTTCTGTCAGCGTCCTCGACACCTTAAGTCTCCTGGGGTTCCCTTCGGTACTCTCTCCGCCTTGGGGTACTGGGCTTAGATCTTCCACTCGTCAGCCGTTCATCGTCGTCCAATAAGGACAACTCCCAAAAATGTCTGATGCTACTAAATTCATCTTCGTTCTCATAAGGATCATGCCTTCCTACGTATGGGGTGCCGAAGGGTCCTTCGTCCCTTCCTTCCGCCAAACTTTGGTGTGCTCTTCCAATGGATGTGTTTATTCTTGTTAGATTCTCATATGTTCTTTTAATACTCTGATTTATTTCAATTAGATCCTCATCCAATTCCTTACCGGCTTGCTTTAGTCTTCTCCGCCGGTTTTCTTGTTCTTGCAGCTTAGTGATCGCCGAACCTTCTCCTCCTGAGTCTCGTGCTTGTCAGGTACTCTATTCTTGTTTTTGTTCGGCCGTACGGGCATTTAAAATTTGTTCAGGCGATCATTGCTAACTACCGGATGTATGTCTCCGGCTAGTGTCTCGTTCTTCTTCTCGTTTGGTTCTCTCTTCGTAGCGCTGTAGTATTTGCTACCTTCGACGTTCCTGATCCTCTTCTTCTCGAAGGTCTTGTAGGATGATGAAATGACAGGCTAGCAGTCTGGGCATACGATTCAGGAGGCGATCCACCTCGTCATTCACTTCCAGCCTATCCCAGATAACTTCCTCAGGGATCTCCCGCCTGTAGGATTCCTTTTCGTACATGATCTCGTAAAGATATCTTCCACAGATTGACAATATTTTCAGTCAATAGGTCTTCCCTTTCCTCATTGCTATTCACGGGCTCATCTGCTGGAAGACCCATCATGTTGCCATGACGAGTGATTCCCTAGTCTGCTCAGGCAACAGTGCCAAATTTACTCACTGGGTAGTGTTCAACGTACTACGGGAGTAAACGAGAATAATTCACAAACATAATGCACGTACTAGAATATGAATCACATTTGAATCATAGAACAATCGTAAGAATAATTGCACAGCACAATGGATTGATTGATTTCATGAAGTATCTCAACAATACATAGCAATTGTCCTCCCCCGACTACAAATGACAAGATACATGGATAGATGGCTAAGGTTGGTTGAGATATCAACCATCGACAACTCTTCCTAACAACCTTCTCGACAACTAATCCAACTTTTACTTTAAACTGTACATGTATTATTTAAACTGTTATTATCTATTCCTAGTACGACCGACCACGACATTTATTTAATTAGTATGGTTGATTACAATATAATTATTTATTAACATGGCCGTCTACACCACCCCCCTGCCGCCCCCAAACTTAGACCCCTCGCCTTTGCATCCCCGAAATGCGTCCCCTGTTGTCCCCCCGTCCTCGTCCCCGAAACCCCGTGGAACACTGGATATGCAAGCTATCATGAATAGGAAAATAAGAGATATATTAAGTAGTGAAGCTCATAAAATATTAAAATTTGACAAACAAAGCACTGTAGAATATTAGAAGGTTTAACTATTAAAATATTGGATCCCCAAAATGAAACATGTTAAAATTGAATCTTGATTACTCTTTTTTTCAACTTCCTTATTTACTTAGAATAAAAACACAACAATGTATTTTGTAGCAAACAAATAAACAATGTTTTGACCTGTCTAAATATACCTTTTCTAATTAAAAGGTATGTTCATTCCCTAGGGTTGATGGACTAAGAAAATATGGAATGATTGAGAACATAATAATAAACTATAGGCAAGGAATGTAAGATGCCTGATTTACCTTCACAAAAAATACTATCTAGAAATTATAAATACTGTAATATTCAATGATAAGCCCCAACTAGGTTAACACTAAAACTATGAAAACAAAGATCTTTGATATAACTTCCACAACTTCAGAAATACAGATTCAGACAATAACCAGTGCGCACAAATATAAAGGATCTGAATTATAATAGTCCAACCAAATTGTATTGAACTTCCAATTCGTTCCAGACAATCATATAGGAATTGAATAATTGAGTACAACCCAATACAGATTGATATGATGAAACCAAGCAATCGGGCTTTCGATAGATCTGGTATTGCCAATCATGTACCACTTATAATGATTACACTACTTCTAAAGGGACGCCTTCAATTGGATGATAGAATAGAATGGTCAATAGTGATTACTCTTGCTGGTCGGCCCGAATATGATCAAAACCACTAACTCCCCATTGAAATGACTCCCTTCCAGGTGTAACGGAATAACAGATTGACGGAAACTCTGCGTGTAACTCTCGTACAGGTTCACGATTAGAGACTCCCTTGAGGCAGCCTCTCGTGTGAGCGTTGGATCTGCACGATTGTGTGAGAATGCTCAGGTGTGGAGGATTTACGATATCCATAGAATGCTTGTCGCCCTTTTAGTGGCGCCAAGCTGCTATCAATGTGCGCCTCTTCTGATGTCTATTTCTTCTGTGATAGATGACTAGCTTGTTATTGCTTAGAATCGAATGATGCGGCTAGAGCAAGTTGTGTCTCCCCAGAGATGTCAATGCAATCCTGATGCCTGCGAATGATGGAATTGATCAATAACTTGCTGATCGCCTCTGCTTGTGTGAAATCAATCTGCAAAGCCACAAAACTTGTGTGAGCGAAGATGTAAGAAATGGTGTTAACACGAATTCCCCAGGTTGAGAGCTACGCACCAAGCCTGGGAGCCAATGCCAGGTGACTACGTCCCTGCGATACTTGGCTAGATTGAGATATCCAAATTCATGATGATGTCTAATGAGAATCCACCTAGCATAAATACTAAACAAACACCGACCAAAAAGGTCGGCTAGAAAATTCATAATTTCAAATTGAAATGTTGGCGCCTCAAATGAGGTTGGCCCAAGAAAACAATTTATTAATTATTTATTTATTTAGTGTTGAAAAACACTATTGTACTTTGGTTGAGTCGGCCTAGCCTAAGTGGGAACATTACAGTCCCCATCTCCAGATTGTTGCTTGTCCTCAAGCAACCTCAGATTTGGATGCTCGAAAATCTCCACTCCTTCCCATGTGGCATCTTCAATGGGCAGATTTTTCCATTTCACCAAATATTCGGGAATAGTCTTATTCCTTAACCGCTTCTCTCACATCTAACACTGTCTCAGGTTCCAAAATGAGTTTGCTTTCGTCATCGAGAGGTGGTAACTCTATTGATGGTTTGACTTGCTATCCCAAAGCCCTCTTCAAGCATGAAACATGAAAGATGTGAATTCTGCTCCCTTGAGGCAACTCGAGCTCATATGCAACCTCCCCAATCCTCCGTGTGATCTTGTATGGGCCATAAAACCTGGGTTTTAATTTCTCCTCTCCATTTCCCTTGAGGGAGGATTGACGGTAGGGTTGCAACCTCAAATACAGCATGTCATTAACCTCAAAAACTCTCTTGGACCTTCGCTGATCTGCGTATAGTTTCTGCTGGTTTTGGGCACACTGCAGATTTTCTTTCAAAGAATTCATGATGTCAACATCGTACTGTACCATGTCTCTAGCACCCAATACTTTACTGTCTGCAAGGATCAGATTCATGAAGGAGGTAGCCTCATACCCACAGAGTGCTTTAAAAGGGGACATTCCAATGGACATGTGATGTGTGGTGTTGTAGCAAAACTCTCCAAGATGTAGCCATTTTACCCAAGCCGATTGCTGCCCTGTCACATAATTTCTCAAGTATCCTTCAATCCATTTATTCACGATCTCCGTTTGTCCATCCGTTTGTAGATGATAGCTAGTGCTTGGGGTCAACTCAATGTGAGCCAATCGGAAGAGCTCTTGCCAAAACAAGCTAATAAACCTGCTATCCCAATCACTCACAATGTTTCTTGGCAACCCATGGAGTCTAAAAACTTCTCTAAAAAACAGATCTGCAACTTAGGGAGCCTTAAATTCTGAAGTAATGGCATAGAAATGAGCATATTTAGTGAGCCCATCCACCACAACATAAATGCAATCTTTACCTTGCACCTTCGGAAGTCTCGTGATGAAGTCCATTGATGTCCTGCTGTGCTCTCCTTTTAAGTGTTCACGATTCCCTTCTTCAATCGTGTTGGACCTTGATTTGTTGTTACTTGTGGTCAGATTTTGCAGCATTTGCAGCACTGCTTGATTTGTCTAACCTTGTTTCTCCATGAAGGCCCAAAATTCCTTGATTTGGTCCTCCATCTTACCATTGCCTCCAATTCCTTGACTGGCATTCTAATTATTTGCTTCTAGCTTCTTTTTTTCAATTTCAATAGCCCTCAAATCCCTCTGACTTAGTTGGATAAGGAATCATTCCCCAGGCTGGCAGGATCACTGCTCTGATACCACTGTAAGATGCCTGATTTACCTTCACAAAAAATACTAATTGGAAATTATAAATACTGTAATATTCAATGATAAGCCCCGACCAGGCTAACACTAAAACTATGAAAACAGAGATCTTTGATATTAACTTCCGCAACTTTAGAAATACAGATTCAAACAATAACCATTACACACAAATATAAAGGATCTGAAAGTATAATAGTCCAACCAAATTTTATTGAACTTCCAATTCGTTCCAGATAATCATACAGGAATTGAATAATTGAGTACAACCCAATACAGATTGATATAATGAAACCAAGCAATCGGGCTTCAGATAGATTTGGTATCGTTGATCATGTACCACTTATAATGATTACGCTGCTTCTAAAGGGACGCCTTCAACTGGATGATAGAATAGACCCGTCGATAGTGATTGCTCTCGCTGGTCGGCCCAAATATGATCAGAACCACTAACTCCCCACTGAAACGACTCCCTTCTGGGTGTAACGGAATAACAAATTGACGGAAACTCCGTGTGTAACTCCCGTACAGGTTCGCGATTAGAGACTCCCTTGAGGCAGCCTCCTGTGTGAGCGTCGGATCTGCACGATTGTGTGAGAATGCTCAGGTGTGGAGGATTTACGATGTCCACAAAATGCTTGTCACCCTTTAAGTGGCACAAAGCCACTATCAATGTGCACCTCTTCTGATGTCTATTTCTTCCGTGATAGATGGCCAACACGTTATTGCTTAGAATCGAATGATGTGGCTAGAGCAAGTCGCGTCTCTCTAGAGATGTTAGTGCAATCTTGATGCCTGTGAATGATGGAATTGATCAATAACCTGCTGATCACCTCTGCCTGTGTGAAATCAATCTGCAAAGCCACGAAACCTGTGTGAGCAAAGATGTAAGAAATGGTGCTAACACAAATTCCCTAGGTTGAGAGCTACGCACCAAGCTTGGGAGCCAACGCTAGGTGACTACGTCCTTGTGATACTTGGCCAGATTGAGATATCCAAATTCGTGATGATGTCTAATGAGAATCCACCAAGCATAAATACTAAACAAACACCGACCAGAAAGAAGGTTGGCCAGAAAATTCATAATTTCAGATTGAAATTTTGGCGCCTCAAATGAGGTCGGCCCAAGAAAACAATTTATTAATTGTTTATTTATTTAGTGTTGAAAAACACTATTGTACTTTGGCTGAGTCGGCCCAGCCTAGATGGGAACATTACAAGGAAGACATGGATGCAAATCTATGAAGATAAAATTTTTGGAAAGGTCTTAGAAATCACCTATAGTATAGATACGTAAATAATTTACAAATGGTAGTGTAACTATGCTAATGTCTAGGTTGTGTAAGGTGACCAATGATGACAATGATGACTCCTCCGTTTCAGGCCTGGACAAAGACATTAGATGAGACTCGTCTCTTATCTCTATAAGATCTTGTATCTATCCTTTCACAATGACCAATGATGACAATGGTGACTCCTCCGTTTCAGGCCTGGACAAAGATATTCGATGAGACTTGTCTCCTATCTCTCCAATACTCAGCTTATGCTCTTTGGGGATCTTGTTCCCCCTTCTTGGCTATTTGTATTGGTTTCTTGACCATGTGATTGCGGTCCACAGCTGTATTGTATTTTTTATTTTGTTCCTTACCCATATTGGGCCTGTCTAGGATTTCTCTTCCTAGAAACTTTCTATTTTATACTTATGTACTCTCAAGCCCCATTGACCTACTTTTGGTCATCCATGGAAATTAATATAGTCTCTTTATTTTATTGACTATAAGAAACCGTCAGGACAAATAATATGGCCTTAGCTAGGGAAGCTACGTTTAATGAATAGAGGGTTATAAAAACCTGTTTCCATGCCTAGCTGATATTGAGAAGGTGTGCAGATAGTCAATGATGACAAATCTCAGGTCTTATTCTTCCACACAGATCAAAGAATCCAGCAGAGAATTCTACAAATTTTCGAACTCCAAATGAGTTTCTTATTGATCAATTAAGATTCCTCTATCAGCAATCAAGTAGAAATATCAGGATTTACATTGCATAATCAATGAACTTAGAGGGTAACTTAATCGCGGTTCAAACAGGTGATTATCATTTGCTAGGTGGGTAGTGATGACTAAATTTATTCTTCACAACATGCGCATCCATGCCTTCTTGGCAATTGAAGGATTAAGTCTATTTTGAGAATTATTGACAAAATTCAGAGAGATTTTTTATGGGTTGACAGTTTGTCAAAACACAGGTAGCATGTAGGGTGCTGGGACCAAGACTCCCAACCAGAAAGGCAGGGTGGACTGGGTCTATGCAAAGCCATCTTAAATTGCATTGCTCTAGCAACAAAAATGTACTGGAGATGGTGTAAATATTCTCAATTCTTTTGGACTTATGTTCTTTCCAGAAAATACTTGCATCCTTCTACCCTTAATTGTGCCTTTTGATATTCTTTCAAGAGAAGGATCCTCTATCTGTCCGTGCCTGAAAATGGGTGAGGACTAATAAAAAAAGGCCACTTCTTGCTTAAAAATATGATTCCCACACTTATTGATGGGAGTACACCTTGAAACAATGCCTGCCTATTGTTAAGGCCTTCCCAAATTACAACCACTAATGAGCTTTATTACGACCAAGGTCAGCATTGAGAAACACTTCCTACAGACTTGGGAAGTTGAATTTCCAAGTCTTGCATTACGGAAATCTCTAGAGTGACCAAATGGAGAAGTTTTAGCATTGCAATGCTCAGTTGTCCTTGAACACAAAAGAGTATTGGTGGAAGCTGGACCAGATGCACTGACCTGGGGCTGAGATGTTAGCAAGAAACAAGGTGAGAGAAACCTATAGGGGATTCCCGGAGCAGGAACAGGAGGAACCTAAGATCTGGAGGAGAATATGAAATCCAAAAGCATGGCCCAAGCTCAAGTCCTTTGGCTTTAACTGGTTGACAATAAAAAATAAAATGCTCACAAATGACAACCCCATTAAATGTGGATTTGCAGAACCCTTGTCATGTGTTACGTATGAGCATAATGAAGAATGTACAGATCATGTCTTTGTCTCCTGCCACTGGCAGATTACTTACATCAAGCTCCTTTCTGGTGTTTCAACTTTCACTCATGGGAGGTCAGATCATTAAAACTGCTCAGGAATTCTGGGGGAAAATCTTGCTTATAGCATGGCCCTTTTGCCAGAGTGAAGCCATTTGACAGCTCTGGCTTGAGCGTAACAGGCAGATTTTCATGAATTGTCATATCCAGCTCTGCAAGTTTGAGGCAGAATTTGCAAAAAAAATTGGAGGAATTAAATACAGCATGGACAAAATCTACAGCATTGATAAAGGCTGTTTTCCACAAATGATCTAGAGTTATTTGTTCTTGAAAATCTTGAGATTTATTGTCATTTCCAAGCTCCCCCAAAATGATGGGGCCGGTAAAACAGCAAAAGGAAAATAAGTGGAAATCACCAGCTGGAAGCATGATTAAATTGAAAATGGATGATGCCTCCTTAGGAAAGCCAGGGGCAGCTGGGACGAATGGATTATGTAACAATGAGGAAGGGCCATCCATCTTATAGGTTTCCTATGGGCTTGGGTAATCTACCAACAATGTTGCTGAAGCTTTTGAGAATTTTTAAGGTATAGTGCAGACCTAGGGGAGAGGAATAATAAAGATAGCAGTTGAGAGTCAAAACAGATTCTTGGATGCCTGCAAAACTTATGAGAGAAATAAAGTTGTTGATTTCTTGGCTGAGTTGGTTACACACACTCTGGCCCAACAAATGTGGAACAAATTCGATTGGTCAGAAGCAGGTGAGGGGTTCCAACCTGCCCTTGCTAAAACCTTTGACAATGAAAAACCTAAAGGCTAGAGGAGAAGTCTGGGAAGGGGTTAAGGTGGCCATGCATATCCACCCTCACTTCTTTCTATTCAAATATTAATAATTTGTCTAAGAGGAATGGTAGGCAATGAAAGTACATTATGTTCCATTCACCTATGCCACCTCAAATTGCTCATTGGAAGAAGTGGCATTCTCCAATTCTGTGCTATCAAAGATAGATGGTGTGAGTAATTAAAAGCCTTAAAAATTTTAAATTCATGATTCTTAAAGGTGCTACCATCGAGGACAACATCTCCTTCAATTCTCTTGTCAGTTCTACTTTGGTTCATGAATAATGCCTTAAACCATCAAACAGCTCCTTGCTTTACAAATGTTTAACTTTTATGCTTTGGTGGAGCGAATTGTGTTTTGCAAATTTGATATGCGGAGTAGATGCTTATTATTTTTGGGCAAATTTTTTCATCACTGTGCATACAGCCCATGGTTCTTGTTCTTGCTTCATAACTTGTCTTGCTCGCAGGCTCAAATTTTCATGGAATTTGGCCCCTTCTGCACTTCAGTTGAAAAGGCTGGGTGCCTTTTCCTCCTCTGTGCTTTTGGTCCCGGCTTTCCTCTTTTACCATAGCCCCACATAGAAAACACTTACATGTCTTGCTCCTGGTACAGCCACTGGTAAGTCTATTTCTTAAATAGTCAATCCAAAGCCACAACAGCAAGTCAGAATCTCCTCGTATCTAAGTTATTATTACAATAATAACCCCACCTGTTGGCTACAATCCAATTAGAATATTCTATGTGACAAGGAAACAAAACTCGATTTTGACTCCATGCATTAAAAATTTCAAACAAAGGGACCTGCTATCCCTTTTCTCAATCACGCTAGACTTTTGATGTTGCATTGGGAAGAGGAACTACAAAATAACATGATTGAATAGACTCGGCTAAATGCTCCAGAGAGGATGTCAGTGGTGTTTGAGTTGGTATTAAAATTAAGAAATTGTCAGGCAAAACCCAGAACCTTTGTGATATGATCAAGAACCAGGAAAAATGGCTTCTACACTTGGAAAAGAGGGATGAACTACAAGATCGAATGTTACAGGATTTTTCAAAGGAAATGGAGATGCACAAACTTTTAAGGTGTCTTGCTGATGTTATGAAGAAGGGACCTGACTCAAAGATAACTGTTTGATGCACCAGTACTGCACTGAGAATGGATGGATCAACGGAGCTGGTGACCAAGGCTACTACCACCCTGTACACCTAAGGTAGGGTTACCCTACTGCCAGTCCGGTCAATCAAAATGATAATGTAGATAAACCAAGCAATATGGGGATAACTCATTAATGGACTGGTATTGCACTAAGAACCAGTGGACCAATGGAGCTGGTGACCAAGGCTGCTACTGCCTTGTACCCCCAAAATGGGGTTGCCCTTCTGTCTAGTCAATCAAACTGGTAATGGTGATCAAATGAATAATGCAGAGAATATAGGTGTGGGGTTTTGGCTCTAAATCAGCTTAGTGTTTATTTTCATGTTTCATGATTCACTGTGTTCCGAATGTTCTCTGCTAATTTCCTTATAGTTTGACATTTTAATACATGGTACTGAATCATTGGGCTGGTATGATCAATTGTGAAGTTGTGGGATACTGCCACAACTGGCAGCATAATACCTGTAATTATCTCATAGTTTATGCTTTTTCTTGTGGTATTCATTTAGCAAAATAGTAGATGTAGTGATAGCCCTCCTTTACTGGTTATTTGGATTCATATGGGCAAACTGATTTTGTTGTCTACTTTTGGAAGACAAGGAAATCAATCAATTTCTGGCCATGAGAAGTTGTAAATATTTTAAATTTCAGGAATATATCTATCCGCTTTTTTTCTGTGCTGAAAAAAAGGTTGTATTGTCCCACCTACGTGAAGATGTTTATGGTATGTAATCTAGAGAACATGCATCCTCTTTGAGATATCCATGTTAGATGAAGCTGAGGAAAGGAAAATGTTGACTGATTGAAGACTTTGTGCTGGATCCACTAGTTGAATTAGAAGACATGGTGTTGCAAAGCTCATAAACACAATTAAGAGGAGAGCAAGAAACAAAATTTTGTCAGGGCAGCTACCAAGAAAGAACAAGTTGTACTTAAAGGAGAAGGTGAATAACATGTTTCTCCAGTTATCTTTGTGTCAATTATGTGTATACTGGATTTAGCTGATTTCCTTTGATGTTGGTTTAATTTGCATTGCTGAAGTCTGAATTCCTTCAAGTTGGAGCATGATTTCGACTTGTTATAGCCCTTGGTATAACAGCAGTAGACATATTTAAGACATTAGTTCTTGTTAAGATTTGTGTTGGTTAACTGTTTGTGAATTTTCATGGTAATTTCTTTAGCAATTACAGATCAATCATCAGCATCAAGAATGGTCCCTTTCTGCAGGGAGAGATTTCTAACAGCCAGAATCCAAATGAATGTTTGGCCATTGAATGCTAGGTTACTGAAAACACCAAAGAAAAAAGTAAAAACTTTCATTCAACCCATAATCATGGTTGCAGCCTCCATATGATTCTTTCTAGAAGAAAATATGTGAATTTTCATATGCATAGTAAGATGTCACTATTTTACTTCTACAAAGCAAATACAGTAGAAAGCCACAAAATTCTTTATAAATAAGCATTTGCTACAAATGTGCTTTAGCATAGATCTAAAATTATATTTCACCTGCCAGTCTGGCTGAAGGGTGCTTGAATTTGCAGCAAGTTTACTTGACAATTTCCGCTTCAACCCTTCAATTTCTTAAGAATTCCAAACGAACCATCTTTAAACCAAATGAATGGGAAAAAAAATCTAATCCTATAGTTACCTTATACAAAGATGGAAATGTACTTGATCATTCAATTTCAATCATCTAAATCAGAATACAAAGTCAAAATCAATTAGCAAAGACTTTCACCATTTCACCAGGCTTCAATCATCCTCCAGGAAGCTTACAGAAAGTGTTTCCGATCTGCAGTAGCAGTAAATGAGGATGGTTGTGCTCCTGCACCTGCAAAACATCACCATTTCACCAGGCTTCAATCGTCCTCCAGGAAGCTTACAGAAAGTGTTTCCGATCTGCAGTAGCACAAGAACTTCACTGAAATAGATGAACTCAAAATCATGTCCACAGACAATTTTTTTCAAGATGAAGGTGAATAATTTGTAAATAGTAAAGAACGCAACCGATTTAGTAACATGGATAACTAGGATAACTAGTCAGTTATCTATTTGTTCAAAACTAAGTTGTAGGAAGCAGATATTTAAAACACTAAACCAAATGGGAATTTCGGACATCAGGATGTATCTGCAAATATTTTTAAAATAAGTTCAAAAAGGGTTTTAAGCAGGGTCAAATAGGCCCGAGAGAAACTCTGGAGACAATGCATGACCTTGTAAACCAAAGGCATGTTCTAACTTCTGTGTTTGATAAATTTTTAGTAGGTCAATGAATTTCATTGCAAAAGGCAGATAGATATCATTCAAAACAAACGCTTTGAAATAAAAATTGGACACATGCTTTACAAATCATCAATAATGCCCACATGTATTTCATCTTTCTGGGTACCATTGCATCAAATATCACTTCAACGTCTGAAGACTATATGTGTACTTGTTGAGGAAAACATAGACCAGTTGAACCAAGATATGCAACAATCTCATAAGATCATACCATATATTGATATAAGCAAGCATATGCACAATTAGTCTTTTCATATTGTCAATTGCATTTCAATAAGCATAAAACAGGGAATAGTAAATCATAAGACACAACTTTTAGGTCTCAAAGGCCAACATTTCACTATTGTTTTGTTACTTTTTTGTTGTTTGCTGGTGGTTTTGTTGCAAAATGGATGATCCATTTCAAAACCCCCTTTTACCAATAATTAGAAATAATAAAAATTCACAATGATAAAACGTGTTTAGTAGTGTTATAGTTGAAGAATCACACAAGAATGTTGTAGCAGAATCTAGAGAACTTAGAGAGTCTAGAGGGAGAGCTTCACCCAATAAAAAGTAAAAAATATAACTAGTTCAATACATGTAGAGGATGAAGGAGAGTCCCAACTATTTTTGATTAAGAGGTTAGGGAATATAACAAGGGTTATTGTACACCTTACATTTGAATGTATTTATGTGTTTAATTATCAAATCTAGGGTGTGTCCATGGCTATTTGCAGCAGCCTTTCAATTAGTAGTTTGCCTAACAAACTTCAATCTTCATTATCAAACTTGTATTCTGCTCTTATTTACTAAAAAGGAATGGACTAATGACAATGGACTAAATGTCTATTCACCCCTTATAATTATGGCTAGAAAATAACTTAATCTACGAAATCATAGATTATAATAGGAAATAACTATTACTGAAACATAATTTAATCTAGGAAATCATTGATTATAACATGAAATAACTATTTTTCATAAATAATCTAACTCTAGAAATATTGGTCCCTATCTGTTGGCTGGAATGGGCCCTTGCTCCACCTTTGGAGAGACCAATCAACTTTTAGTAGTCAACAAATAGGTTGAATTCCTTCCTTTTATTTCATAGCTTGACTAAAAAATACATGCTTCTTTCTAAAAAATAATAAAGTTCTAGCATGTTTTTTTTAACCATAATTTATAATAGTTGTTTCTCAACTAATAGATATGACTATTGCTATTACATCTTAATGTCATGTCCCCGAAATAGAATACCAAAATATAAAAAAATAATTAAGCATTGAAATGTGAACGAATAAATGAAATATATATTAATATAATTATAAAAAATGATATTATAATTATAATTAATCACTATTTATCTCCTATAAAATAAACATATAAATCTGACTATAATAAACTAATAAATATATATATAATTCTGCAAGCTTTAATAAAGGAAAATATATAACAAAGAAAAAGAAAAAAAGAAAAAAAAGAAATATAAACCATTACATATAAATATCAAAATAAAGTCAGATACGAATTCCTTAGCATTAGCGATTAACAGCAGCAAACACTTTAATTAAGGGAGCAATCAAAAGAAGCTGACCCTTGATATTGAATCGGTTCCAAACAAAAGGCAGGGCATGAAAAGTCACGTCCCAGGCAGCAACCATAAATAAGGGTCAAAGTAAGTCTAAAGGGGAGGAAGGGAAGACATCGAATAGAAGAAAGGAATCTGAGAATATATTCTGAGCAATAATAAAAGAATATCAAAACATACTCCAGCCAATGTATGGAAAAATAAGAAAGGAACGGAGGTCTATCTGTAGGAGGTAAGAAATAAATATAAATAATATAGGTAATATGTAATTGGTAAATGAGTAATAAGCATAGATAAGATGTAAATAAGAATATAAATATAGGTATTATATAATCAATCACATTCTAATTTATGATAATATGTAATAAGTAAAAATAATAAGTATATGAATATAGATAATATGTATGTTGGGTTAGGGTGAGTATTGTTAAGTCTAGAATTATATATATATATCTGTGTGTGTTATATTCAATTAGTTAATAATGATTAATTCGTGACTTAAGGTGACTAGTTTATGATTTCAAGATTATGTCAATTTAAGGTAGATATTAATAATTGGCACTTGATTAATATATTAATATTTAATATTGATAGAGATAATAATGCAGATGTTAATATATGATAATTATGCATAGGTAGGATATGCATATCATGTTATTAGTCTCATAATTAATGTGGATCCATCTACCTGAAATCCATAATTGAACATAATAGGGTGGATAAGTATATTGGTAGATGGAATGACATGTTAACAATTGATAAGTGTATAGTTAGATATATATATATTGAAATTCATGGATACATCATAGATGGTGGGCACATACAATACATACTAGACAATGTATATATAATGCATTATTTGCGATTATCCAATAATGATGCTTGCAACAATTATTGAGTCTTATAAATCAGTATGATGCTTTAAAGTAAGTATGAATAAAAGCATTGGTATCTGTGTGATCTATACTAACAATATCTTCCGAGTGATTAAGAATAGATCATTGCATGGAAGAAAGGGGACAGGTCAGGTTACAAAGAATACGTCTTGAGAAAGCTAGTATAGTGCGTTAATCAGAGGTAAGTACCCTCAACCAACTAATATAACATTGGGGTTTATATAATCGAATTCCAGTCCCTCTAATAGTGGGTTACAGTGTAGTACCTAACTTATATCTTTTTAGAATCAATATCAGTGAATGTTCTAATCTGAGATGATTTGTGAATTCAATAGGATAAGTGAATGCTATTATGACTTTACTATTACCTTGAAGAATAGTCTTCGAACCCCAATCCCCTTTCGTTAACGCTCAATAAGGATAGGGAGTGTGTGGAAGGGAAAGGCGGGTAAATCCACCCAATGTTGGATGGAGCCCAAGATGGGTAACCAACCTTGAGGGTGTCCAACTCGAGATGGTGCACGCGCCCTTGGCACAGTAAATCTACCATCCAACGAGGTTAGGAAAAGGAATGAGGCGAAGATCTATTCCGATCGAGAGTAATATCAGATCATGTTAGTTATGCACTAGTGATAGTAATGCATTTCATTTATCTTATTCCATCAATCTTTCATTGATTTTTATCAAACAATCTTAAAAATCAAAACTTTAATTTGTGCATTTTTATGTCACTAATAAGGGGACATTACACTTAACTAAGAGTTTCTACAAAATAGAGGATTTATTTGTTCAATCATCGATAACATCATTGTTAACTATAAGGTAAACCATACAATGCCTTAAAGAGAGATATGCAGTGGAGATGACTGTGCAACTCTTATGATGAACTACTTCTTTAGGAATTATCTATAGTTGAACGATAGTGAGAGTTGACTTCAGTGGAGAAGAGGTGACATGGAGGAAAAGATGGTGAGGTGTCTTTGGAGCCTTTGCATAGAATTTCTACTTAATGTTTCCTCCGATCCTCGTTGGATCCATTAATTCAAGAGCAAATAATAGTTGGTTTATTCTACAAAAAACTTGTGTGCATTGGTAGATGGGAAGAATCTTTTGTAGCCTTTTAAGGTATCTTTAAAGTTTGTGAACTCTATTGCAAATATCTTCATAGCCTTGCTATAGTAAAAAAATGTACTTCTACATGGCCAAATGTTAGTTCAAGCTTACTACTTGAAACTCTTTATTTTAGAAATTTGTTTAAGCATTACATTATATCTTAACATTACGAAGCAATATTTTTCAATAATTTATGAACAAATCTTGGGAAAAGTGGAATTTAGGCAAGGAAAGGGAGGTACATTTGCAAAATTGGATTAGTCCTCTCTACAATTTATAGGAATATGGGTTGCAAACTTGACATAAATTGGTTGAATGATTATTACAAAATAAATGAAGCCAAAAAATCACCAACTTGGCTATTAAATCAAATCCATAAGGTTGAACTATTGCTAGATGGTAATGTAATTACATGGATGTTTGTGCAACTATACTATCATCTAAGGGAAGTCATTAAAAATGTTGTAACATATAATTTCAAAATAAAGTACACATAAAAGAAGTTTAAACACATAAAATAAACTTGCACACATAAAACATAGAAATTGTTAACATGTGGATTGGAGAAAGGGCAAGGATTGGCTAAAGAAGTCCTAGGAACATGATATAGGGATGAACACTAAAATGAGCACAATTTATAACAATAAAAGTGTATGATATGAAATTTTGGTCATTACAATTAGAAGAAACAAATTTAGGTTGAAGGTGGAGTCGCTAGGTGTAAAATGCAATAAAGACAACTAAAAAGTAGAAAAAGTGGCATGTGTTAGATGTAAAATTAAATGAAATACTAGTAAAAGAAGCACTACATAACCTAGGTGGAAATATCAATACCATTTTTAAGAGAATCTAGGAGATGCTAGTGGAGTATACAATGTATGATACACCTTATGATATAGCACTAACATATGGAACTCCTAGATATCCCTTTAGAAAATGAAGGAATGCAGAGGTTAACTTCATGGGTATAAAGAGAAAGGTGGACTTTAATGTCATTGGAATGCATGAAGGGACTGTTAAACCATTTACCATATTATTATTTTTTGAGTGTTCATGGACTACAATAGCAATTTTGATGTAGAACAAGAAGAGTTGACACTTCAAGGTAATGGTAAAGTCGTGCATGTACCTCTAAAAACTAGGAGGAAAGAACATGTGTAGAAGAAATGATGTGGAAGAGAGTGAGAGAGTCAAATGACTCTATACTATTAGAAGAATCCCTTAAGTTGATAGCCTAACTTTAAGGAAGAGATAATAGTTAGTATTTCAAGTCTACTATAGACACTATGGTTATGATAGAAGCTTGGGAGTTGGAGGAGCTAGAATGAAGGGCAAGGAAGGTGCTAAGAATTATAATGATATAAAAAAGAGTGCTAAAGAGAACCACATAAGAAGAGAACTCAACACAAGTTAGAAGAGGGTATTATATTGAGAGGTGAGTATCCAATATTAAAGTACTACACTATTCAAGGATAGGTGACTTGTTAGGTTACCTCCAACAAATGGAAAAACATTTGATAGGGAGGACCTAAGAGTGGGAGCATTGAATGACACATTGGTGTTTAGTATGACATGACAATGGAAAATTCAAAGTCCTAATATTTCAACTTGGAAATCTTTAACTATAATGATAAGAAAACTAGAACATGGGGGAAGAGGGGAATATGAGTGCTATTATAGAATATGATGGAACTATTAACCCTTATAGTCACCATGTGGAATATGAATAAATATGGGATAATATAGGAAAGATAGATGAGAGATTGAGAATATGGTTATTTTACTAGAAATTGTCATCTATCACAAAGAATCAACATATACACCAAAAACAAAGGGTGGAGACCAAGTGTTGGCAAAGATTAAAATGGATTTTTATAGAAAATTCAACTTCTAGGATTTATATAGGACCTTTAACAAGATGCTATAAAAAATAAGTGAGATAGTGACTTTACTAGTGGATGAAGTAAGGAAGATATTTGGTGAACAAGAGAATCTAGTAATAATATACATAGAAGAAGGAATATAGAAAATGGTTGAATGGATGAACTAAGAAAGCATGGTAGTGTGGAGAGATTGTTGAGTTGTAGGAAGAGGATAAAGACCTTGCAAATGGAAAAGATAATACCAATAACATAGGTGTTCAAATTGAAGAGGGAGAAAGAGATAATTTATAAAAATGATGATGTGACCTAATATTTCTATCAACCTTCAAAGATGGCAGAAGAAAATATTGCCAAGGAGGACACACTAAAGATTGGAATATACTAGGAAGAAGTAGAAGTGATGAAGAGAGCTGAATTATTGAAAGAATATGAGGATTTATTTCTTATAACATCCATGAAGTTACAAGAGATTAAGGAAAGAGCCAAAGTGATGAAGGTTCAACTAAGGGATGATGCAAAACTACTAAAGAATAGGCCATACCTTCTAAACCCTAATGTACTAGTAAACATAAAGTAGGTGGATAAAATTATTTTTGGTGGGATAATAAAACCTATTGAAGATGTTGAGTGGATAAGTGCTATGGTAGTATAGAATAAGAAAATACGAGTTATAAGGATGTGTTAATTTTAGGGAGTTGAACAAATCTTGTATTCATGATCCCTTTTGAACTCTATTTCTATGAAGTATTAAAAATAATAGTAGGTACAGTGGTATATTCTTTTATTGATGGATTTTTTGGGTACCATTATGTTAAAATAGGAAGTAGATAAACCATAAACCATATTTTCCATATAATGGGTGTTATTTATGCATAGTAAGTTCTATTTGGGTTGAAGAATGCACCTATAATGCTTAGCAAGAATGGTTAATGTATTCATGTATTTTATCAATTATTTTCTTGAGGTGTATTTGGATGATATATGGACCAATGAAGGATAATTCCCTAGGAACTAAGGTTGGTGTTTGAAAGGTGCCATAGTTTGAATATCATAGCAATCAATATGAAAAAGTGTACATTTTCTACTCTATTTGGCATCCTTTTGGGCCATATAATTTGCAAAGAGGGGACAATGGTATATCCATTAAAGATAGCGACTAGTTTGAATATGCCCCCACCCAAGAGAGTATTTAAGATTGACATTTTTGGGTTATACTTAGGTTATCATAGAAAATTCACAAGAAACCATGTTACAATTTTTGTTCCTATTAAAGAGTTTTTGAAGAACAATAAAAAGTTTTTTGAACAGATAAAAAATACCAAGAATATTTTGATATCCTAAGGAATAAGATAGTAGAGGTACCCATGCTCATCCTTCTAGACTGGAGTTAGCCATTCCATGTGCATGTTGATAAATTTGGACCATAATTTATGTATTATTGGCACAACTAAGAGGCAAGAAGGGCCCTCCTATTTTATTTGATAGTTGTGGTAGAAAAAAACTATACAATAGAGAGGGGAATATTTACTATGGTGTTTGCACTCCAAAAGTTTAGAAATGACCTATATTGATAGCTCCATTTTTTTTATACTAACCATAAATCCCTCTAGTACTTAATGATAAGATTGGTCATTCATGGCTACATAGCAAATGGTTAATGTTGTTCTAGGAGTTCAATTTCAACTTTATAGTTAAACTAGGAAAGGCTAACTAGGAACATATTACTTGTTCCTAATTAGGAACATTGATGGAAAAAAATACTCACACAGTTTCAATCCAGAAAAGTACAACATTCTAACATATTACTTATCAAGGATCAAAATGAGGAAAACGGTGGCCTAATAGAAGATGATTTCCTCAAAACATACTTGTTCATAGTAAATGTAGTGACATATGAGTTGAAGCACATTACAAATTTTTAGTCTATTGGTGAATATAGAAAGAACTAAGGAGAATAGGAGGTAAGGAGGAGAGTATTCTCATCCAAACACTTTGATAGGCAATGAATTGTATAGGAAAGGATGCGATATTGGGGAGAGTATTACTTAATCATGAAGTGGAAGATATATTGAGGGAGGCACATGAACACATTTTTAGTGGACATAATTCTAGTGATGGAAAAAAAATGCAAGTACTATTGGAAGGTATTTGATGGCCAACCTTGCTCAATGATGATGACAAGATGTAAGTTAATGATATCAAATTTCCACAATCCATATAGCTAATTCAAATTTTTACCCTCTAGCTCTCTTTTATCCCGATGATGGATCACATAGTGTGATCCGAAACGTTGATGCAAAAATCTCATACACAATCAAATCCAAGAAATGATAATTTGAATTAACTATGTAAGCGTGATGTTTTCTAGAGGGTTGGGAAAAATTACAAGCGATTAAAGAAGATGCTATTGTGGCTAGTTTTGAAACTTGTGTCATTCAAAAAATGGTTTATTGAATTCATTGGAACTATTAGTCCACTAGCATGTAAGTTCCTTGTGAGATTCATTATAAATAGAATTGAACACCTTAATAGGTGGGAAGAGGTTGAACCTATTAAGGAATGTATGAAACAAACTGTGGTGAAATTTATTTATAAAATAGAACCATATGGTTTGGATGTCCATTAAGCATCACTAGTGACCAATGAAAACATTTTATAAAATACATGATCAAGTAGTTATTGGAGAATTTTATGATTAGTCACAAGAGCATTTCATACCACCCACAAGATAATGGTGCTAGTGAAGCATTTAATAATATTTTGGGTAATGTATTGAAAAATGTGTGAATAAAATACCACCAATTGGGACTTGAGTGCCCTTTAGTTTTTTAGGCCTATAGAATAACATACAAATTTATTGATAAATTTTACCCCTCTCAGTTGGTTTATGGGTTGGATGTAACACTCCCTATAGAATACATGGTACCAAACATGAGGTTATCCATATCAAAAGTTTGAATAAGGAAGATTCTATCAAGGAAATACTAATGGAGTTCAAAAATATGGGTGGAAAAGGCTAGTTAGGTATATAACTAGACCTAGGAGAAGAGGCATAATATCAATCACAAAATAAAAAATAAACATGGACCTAGAGACACAATATTACTATATGATAGTAAATTTAAGAAACTAGGGAAACCCAAGATGTTAGGGCTATGATGTCATTGCATTGATCACATTCTAAGCTTAGGGTTTATTAAAATAAAAATATTGAACAATGAGTATGTAAAGGGGTTCTAGTTGAAGTTATATCACATTGGAGAATAAGGGAGGATTCAGTAGAAGGGGTGTGGAAGGAACACACTATATAGTATATAAAAAGTGTACCATAGTAGTTTAGGACTAGATTAGGGAATGAATTAGGAATAAAACTTCACTCACCACACAAAAAAGAAAAAAAAACAATCTTAAATAGAAATGTAAAAGAGAAATAGAAGTGACATGAGTTGATGAGATCAATAATGATGGAAGCATCATGGAAAGTGTTATAAAGTGAAGAGTGAGCGCGAATGTGAGTCATTCAAAAATCTAAGTGTGAAGAGTGAGTGAGGTGCTAAGAAAATAATGAGCAAGGGTAGAGCTAGGGTAGAAGCTAACAATGTAAAGAAAATAGTGGAATTTATAAATGGTAGAATTAAAAATCCAAAATTGGTGGAAGCGAACGATCTCCATAGATAATATATAAGAAGTTGTTGAGAGAATTGGAGAATAATAGCATTGAAAGTATAATATTAAAGTGTACAAATCAAATTAACCTAGTTAGAGGTACATGTGATTAACCATTAAATCAGAATTGGAATATGGATAAGAATGTATAAAAGTGATAATAAATTATGAAAAATATAAAACTAGATATATGTGGAGAAACCCTTTCAAGAAAAAACTCCACCACCAAAGAAATATCAAACTTACATTAATCAAGTAGAAACAAGTTCATCAATACAAATCATATAATAGGCCTTTAATTTGATAACATTCTAGTTGTTGGTATGTGAAGTTATTTTCTTTATCCAACATTGATTAAGCATTCATGATGACCTTGGGATTTACTAGATGTGAGGTTGATCATCATGTCTACTTTCAAAGGTATAAATATGGTAGTTTCATTATTTTGCTTTTGTATGTTGATAGCAAGACTTAAGAGGTGTAATTTAGATTCTTGGAATGAGGATACATAGAAACAAAAAGAACAAGAAGTTTTGATTGTCATATAAAACTTATGTGCAAAAAGGTTCTACAATGCTTCAATATGTAGAATGCACAACCAATTAGTACACCATTTCTTGTTCATATTAAATTTTTGGAGCAGTTTCCTAGCACTGAAGTAGAGAGGATGCAGATGTCTTGTGTACCATACTCATCAAAAAATAGTCTTATGTTTGCAATGGTGTGCACTAGACATCACATAAGTTGCGGGAGTAGTCAATCACTATATGGAAAATCTATGTTTTGAGCATTTTGGACAATTGTGAAATGGATTCTTAGGTGTTTAAGGGGCATTTTTGATGTTGCTATATGTTATAGTGGGAGTAGTCTTTACGATAATGGGTATGTGGATGTGGATTTTGGTGGAGACATAAATAAGAGAAAATCCACTATAGGTCATGTTTCTCTTTAGCTAGAGGTGCAGTTAGATGGGTCTTGAAGTTGTAGAAATTGGTGGCCTTGTCTACTATTGTAGAGAAAAAATGATAGTACAAAAATAAACAAATGGAAAGTAATAAACCAAGAACACAGATTTACGTGGAAAACTTGGTAATGAACTAGTAAAAAAACCACAAGAAAAGGTCTCAATATTTAATTATCTTAGGAATCAATTCACTATTACAATAATCCACAAATCATCGAAAAAAAATGATTAACTAAACCATAAAACATCTAAATTTTCAAATCCTATTCGAAAAAGAATTTCCAAAAATATCAAGTTTGAGTTGTAAAATTACATGTACACATATCTTATGGAAAAAAAAGGTAAGCCCAAATTTTTTTTATTGAGAAATAGTAGTGTGAGAATACCTAAACAATAACCATACCTTCTTCATACCAATCCCTCAATATATAGACTTGAGGAGGGTTAGAAACCACCATTAAATAGTACCATAGACCCAAACATGGTCTCAAAATACCATGGTAAAAAAATATCACAACCCACTACATAAGAGTGATCTCTAAAATATAAAATAATTCCTCTTACACACTAATGCATCATAAGTCTCATCATAAGATGTCATTAAGCCCACTTACCCATTTTTAGGTGCTCCATGAGTGTAATAATTGTATTATCCTTGCCCATTTTGAGAAAATGCTCCATAACTCCCAATCTTTGACCTCTTTTTGTAATGTCCAATATTGAAGTCCATTACTACATCTTAAAAAATATAGAGAACAATAATAAAATAAAATCTTTGAACTCCTTTAAATGTTTAAGCTACCCATTCCAAGAAAGTTTAAGATCTAACAATATAAATTAGGATTCCAATTTAACATCACACTATCCTAACTTTCTCCCATTTACTACTATACATTGGAATGACATAAATAGGAAAAATAAAATAAATCAAGTATAACATGCAAGTCCTATAGCCTCCTTGCACAAAGAACTCATCCATGTGTTCTAGTTTTATTAGTGAATCTACAATATTATTATGAGTGACAACCTTTTGAATCATGTCGTTACCACTCTCCACCATCTCACAAATAAAGTGATAATGAACATTGATATTCTTTATACGTAAGCATGGTAAATTGGGTTCTTGGACAGTAAAATATCATGTTGATTGCCACATCTAATTGAAGTCGTGCTTTGAAATCAAAATTAATTGCTAAACACAATCTTCATACCAAGATTTCCTCTTTCAAGCATACGCAAGATCCATATACTCTACTTTGGTACTAAAAAATCCAACTGCATGATGCCTCTTACTCATTCAAATAACAACACCACCAAACAAAAAAACACATATAGTCATTAGTGGACCTTCAACTATCTAAGTCATCTACTTGTGTGTGTGAAATGTGGGAATTGTTAGTAAATCAACACAAACACCAATGAGACGCATTACATTAGAGATTTAATCAATAAAACTAAATCAAATTGAAACAAGATTAAATTCCTAAAAACGTTCCATTGTTCTCTATTATCAAGGATTTATTAAACCATATTGGCTCTTAGATTTTGTATATGCACTATGGTTGTTAAAATGACAAATTAAGAAACGAGATGTTGTTCTAAATGCAATAAATCTAAGTTCCTACATGAAATTATATGATGAAAATGATAATATGATAATGGAGATATTAACAAAATGGATAATGATGCTAATGATGTGATAAGAGGCTAAAATGATTTTGCATATGCTCAAATGCCCATTGATATGATGATTTAAAATACAACTATAAAGCAAAGCATGATTTAAAATGCAACTATAAAGAAAAACATGATTCAAAGTTAACATGATGCTACAATGTAAACTTGCTAAATGATATACAATGTTAGCTATAAGACTCCAAATGCTCCAATGCTCCAAAGATAATTCCTGCATGATAACTCTACTCAAATGTGGGATGCAAAATACTATGCAAAGGGTTGTATTTATAGGCTTTTCCAAGCATCTTGTGATGTGGTAGTGATCGACGGTCCAAATTCAAACAAGAGGGATGAAGGGTGGAGATGGGGAGAATCAAGAAGAATGTTCCCTTGACCAAAGACAACATGCCAAATAGATGAAGGAATCCCTTGACCAAAGACAATATGCCAAATGGATGGAGGAATAAAGTGTGAGAAAAAGACCACGTGTTTGAAAGTTTGTTGAAGTGTGTGAAAAATAAGCCATGTGTTTGAAAATTTGTTGAAGATAATTCTAATTAAAAATTGGAATTATTTAATTTCATGTGACCTTGGTGAGGTGACATGAAAAGTTGTAGACATGTGTTTGAATTCCAAATTTGGGATTAGTGAGAATTAATTAAATAAAACAAACTTTAGAAATTTGTTTATTTAATTAAATTAGAGGAATGCGATTTTAGATTTGGAGAATTAGAAAATATAAACTATATAAATAAATTGAGAATTTATTTATATGTAGATGAAATATTAATGAAATAAGTAGTATTTAATTAATTAAATGTCTTGACCAATTTTAGGTGTATACATTTTGCCCCTCTTTGAAGTAATGTGTTTACACGCTGCTTCAAAGAAAAATTCACTGCCGATGTCGACAAATTTTTTTCGATGCCCTAGAAATTGATTTTCAGGTGATAACAGATATATGCCCCCTCGAGAGATAAATCGGCGAATTTTTGAATTTTAGGATTTTTTGGAATTTTTGAAAATTTTGATGATTTTTCGATGATTTGATGATGATCTCAAAATTTTGTGCTTTAGAAACGATTTATCTCTCAAAAATGATGTTGAAGCCACCAGATGATGAAATTGATGAATTAAAGCCCCTTTGAAAATAAAAATAAAAAATCCCCATAAAAATGCCACTTAATTAACCTTAAAAGGTTAAAAAGTTGGTTTAGAAGTTCAATTTGAAAACTTGAGAGTGAGAGTGATTTGTGCAAATTTGGAGTAGAATGGTGATCCCCTACCACATGCATCGGTTCAAGAAGGTAGGCGTCACAACTGTCCAACGGTGTACGGTCGTCCGATATGTCCCTGAAAACTTTCCTCGTAATTTGTGCATTTGACTTTTCTAATTTTTTTCTTGTTTGAATTCAGATTTTGTTGTTTCGGCGCATTGAAAACCCGCAATAGTACATAGAACAACTGTTCTAACACATAGAATAGGCTAGCACATAGGGATAAAATTTTAGCGCATTGAATTCTCGATTTAGCGCATTGGTAGAGTAGCACTTAGGTTGTTTGAATTAGCGCATTGAAGCCCCGAAATAGTGCATTGGTTAAATTAGCGTGTAGATGAATTGATATAGCACGTTGATTAAGTGTAATAGTGCATAGAATGGATTGGCGCATCGGGACTCTGTTCTGGCGCATAGATCAAATGAATTAGTGCATATGCTGGTTTGGCACTTAGAACCTCTGTTCTAGCGCATTGATGAATTGAAATGGCACATAGAGTTTTCCAGCACATAGAATATTCTAGCGCATTAGTGAACTTTTAGACCAGATTGATGATTTTGTTGATTAGACTCCTTGATTTCAATGATGTTTGATCACGCTAGCCTTTGTGTTGATGATGATTGATGATGTTGATAGGTTAGATGTCCATTGATCTCATGATAGGGGAGATACAATGATTGATACCGATAATTGACCTCATGATGGAAATGATTAATTGATTGATGAACCTCATGATAGGCGAGGTGAATTGATTGATGAAGTCCATTGATCTCATGATAGGTGAGATACAATGATTGACTAAGTCCATTGATCTCATGATAGGTGAGATACAATGATTGATATTGATAATTGATCTCTTGATAGGTGAGGATCAATTGATTGATGAACCTCATGATAGGCAAGGTTGAATTGATTGATGAACCTCATGATAGGCGAGGTGACTGATTTGATAAACCTCATGATAGGCGAGTTTGAATTGATTGATTTGATAAACCTCATGATAAGCGAGGTTGAATTGATTGATTTGATAAACCTCATGATAGGCGAGGTTGAATGATAGATTGATGTTCACGAGATTTGATCAAAGTCTCACCGGAGTTGATTAGATTGATAGGTTGATTGATTGTCTGATTGATATTGATTGATTGATTGACTAATTTGCGATTTTGTGATGATAGGAGCCATTGACGAGTTTACAGATTAGGGAGTAATTTCCCCAGACATGGGAGTTGATTTGACACCTGACACCACCTGAGGTAGCCATTATTACATGATGTGGTTTGTCATCCCTTATTGATATGCCCCAGATTAGGATCAATAGGGGTTTGTTGATAGCCTTTGTAGAGAGGTGGCACAGTGAGCATAACACCTTCCATTTTCCCACTGGTGAGATCACGGTGACTCCTGAGGATGTATATCAGATTCTACAGATTCTTGTTGTTGGGGAGCTTGTCCTATATGATTCACAAGAGCAGGGAGGGATTGATGCACTACACAGAGTTTTTGAGGATGATACCATATGCGACTATGAGATTCCATGGAGGGACATGGTCGATGCCTACGCCACTTTTCCTTCTGTGTTAGTTGGTTTCATTGGAGAGTTTCTTTGTCCTGACTGCAAGTCAAAGGGACTGTCAGTTGGATGGGGGCAGATCCTGGAGAGCATGATTGCTCATGGCATGCAATATGCATGGGGTTGTTGTATGCTTTCCCATCTGTATCATGATTTACACCAAGTGGTTTATCGTCGAGGAGCGAGTTTATCAGCTAGGGTCACATTGCTCTAGGTCTAGGCCTGGGAGCATATAGCAATCAGTCAACCAGTTGGAGAGAGACAACGCCCGACCATGAGGCCATATGTTCATATTTATGTAGGTCTGTCATGTCCCCGATTTTGTGACGTTTAGAAACATAATTAAAATAATTAATCTTGTGATATCGCATAATTGTAATTGTCCAAGACAATATTACAATTATAAAATCATCATAAATGTTATTATGATATATAATAAACATTAAAGTATATAAAATAAATATAAAATAATATTATATTGGACAATTATTAAATATTTCCTATAAGTCAATATTATAAATTAATAATAATAATAATAATAATACATTATTATCAAATATAACACCATAGCTAATAGATTAAACTAATGATTTAAATATTATCCTTCATTGATTAGAATAAGAATATGTAAATGAAAAGTCGTGTTTCCTTTGAGCGATCCTTTGACGCATATAAGAAAGACAAAATCATATTTCACTCAGGATATAGTTTTTTTTAGGGGATAATGGGATTCAAAAGGAATGAATCAGGAATTACCTTTGGGGACCGAAATCTAGAAAGATAAAACGAATAAGGGAAGTAATTAAACAGATATACTCATATCGCTATATTAGATTTGGTCATTCCGTCCACCGGAAATCTCACGAGCAGATATATTTGTATGCGCTTTGCCAAGGGTTATCGTCGGGAGATGTCATCTTCGAGTCTAGAATGGAGGCTTGAACCACAATACATCTAATTTACCGTCAATATTTGAAATCTGGAATCATCCGTTGAGTTGAAGGAAGGAGGGATTAGTGTGAATAGCCGGTGCAAAATCCAGTTCCTTCTATAGTTCGTGTCTGGTCAATATCTCCCATACCCGGCATTACGATAACCATAATAATATCATATTGATGTCACCTCTTCCTAAGAATGGAGAATATAAAATATGTAGCTTAAGGTGCTGACAATCATATAATAAGACCAAGGGATGATAATCGTTCTGAGCCACCTCAGTCTACAGTGGGTTCCCGTTAACTGCCTTAGGGATGCCGTCGATTAAATTAAAGACAACGATTACCTCTTCAAGGCAGCGTTTGGTATGTTAGAAGATGGGGGTGATCAAGTCAAAAGGCATCGAATAGAGGGGAGGATGGAAGAACGAAACACTGTGAATGGAAGATTCAGGTTTCAGTTCTTCCACTAGGAAGGGGACATTACAAGGTCAATTTGCTCAGCCTAGGCTGGGCAAACTCAAGCACTAGAGGAGAGTGCTTGATGATCTAGAGTCTGTGGTATGGTGGCCATATGTTGATTGTGAGCAGTGGCTAGAGAACGACACAAATATGCCATTTTTTTGTTAGTCGATTTATCTAATTGGTCGGACCCGTTTTATTATTGAGAGATTCATTCCGCTGAGAGTACTGAGGCAGTACGACAGGGTTTAGGGCATGCTCCAGGGAGTGGCCCATTATGCACGGTGTCGACAGGATGCTACAGATTAGGGGCCAGTGTTGTCTTATGATGCAATTGTTGAGCACTTTCAGGGATTACAGGCCGTCATTTGGGAGGTGCATCCAAAGATCACCGATGCACCAATATCAAAGGAGTATTCCCAGTACATGTTTATGCATCCATTCCCACGAATCACCATTCCAAATGAGCCAACACCATTGTTAGAGGAGGAGGGGGTAGTAGGTCATGGGTAGAGGCGGCAGAGAGAGGAGGAGGAGGAGAGAAATGAGGATGTAGATGGTGATGAGAGTGATGGGGGAGGAGATGAGGGTGGCAAAGGACCAAGGCTAGATGTTGCAGAGATGAGAGTGCCTCGCAAGAGGCGATCATTAGTTTCCCCATCATAACAACCCATGGAGATTAGGCTACCGTAAAAGTAGCAGTACACACAGATAGCTGCTCTATAGGTGTAGGTTTAGACGCTGCAAGGTCAGCTAGAGCAGGTTCAGGCTCTTCTCACGTAGGCATAGGGACATATCCAGACGCGGACAACAGAGAGAGATGCAGCTAGGCAACAGGTACAACAGGTATAGGCCTAGCTTGCACAAGTATAGACCCAGGGACAGGTACAAGGATAGATACAGGGGAAGATTGCCATATTGACTGTTGAGAGGGATGCCCTGAGACAACAGGTTGATCAGGTTGAGGGCCTTACTGAGAGATTACAATAGGTTACAGCGGCTGCCAAATCTACAAATTATTTCAGAGAGATCCGTCGTACTGCACAGGAGGCTGAGTTCTACAAGATTAGGTATCATGATGTGGTTCCTCCAGAGCGGCGGGAGAGCTTTGCCTAGTCTCGGTCAGGGAGGTCCCAGTCTTAGACTGTTAGCATGGGTGTTACACAACCACTTCTTGGAGATCAGTGGGATCATGGTGCAGGTCTGTTAGGTGGGGGAGGCCCTGGTCATGTGATGCCAACACCGTCTGGGGGGAGCACGACATAGCTCCAATTTGATGACATATTTTTTGATGTATCTTGGACATGTATACACCTCTTTATTTGGTTGATACATTGATGATGTACCTCTTGATTATGATACACTACCCTTTTTGATATTGATGTATCTCTTTATACCTTTGGATATCCTTGTACACTTTGACATTATGATTTTGAGGTTATACGATATGCAACGATGATTATGATCTGTGTCTATATGATGTTATATATGATGATGATCATGATGATTATGATGGATGCATTTAATTTCTATTTGATGATGATGGATCATGATGATTGTGATGGATGCATTTAATTTCTATTTTATGATGATGGATCACGATGATTGTGATGGATGCATTTAATTTCTATTATTTATGCTATGTGATGTTCTATATGATAATGATATGATATGTTATGGATGCCAATGATGATGCAACTGATATGTTATGATTTTGCGATGCTTTATGAATGATGTTGATATGATGTATGTGATGGATCCTATTATGCCAATGAAATGTGATGCATTTTATGTTTTTTTACTTTTCTAATGCAAATAAATGATGCAATGAATGTATGTATGGAATGATTGCATGAGGGTGCATATTTCTGTGTGTATGATATTTATATGATGATGCTTATGTGATGATGATTATGGGATGTATGCAATGAAGATTATGTTATGTATGCAATGATGATTATGTTATGTATGCAATGATGATATGATAATGCATGATTAATGATTCTATATGCTTTATGGGTGATGCCTATGCTATGTGAGATGGATTTCGATTATGTAAATGATGTGTGATGATATGTGATGTTTATACTGATTATGTATGGATGTAATGATGATGGGATGACATATGGATGATGTTTTATAAGATGAATTATGATTATGTGATGCAAATGATTATGCTTAACTAAGTTTGCAAGATTTCAAAACCTCTAGGGTCTTAAGCTTAAATGAGTGAATCTATCCAACTTCCAAGAGCTGTGGAAAGGTTGCCATCAGTCGATTATTTGTTAAGTTAAGCTTCACAGAACTTGACATATTTCCCAACTTTCTTGGAAATTTGAAGAGACTCACTCATTTAAGCTTAGTGGACCACTTTCTAAATGCCACTATATGAAATGATTTTGATTATGTAAATGAGATGCGATGCACGTCTTTTTGTGTTTTCTAATGCAAATATTATGGTGTGATGTATAGATGGATGAATGATATGAGAATGCTTTCTAATGCATGCAAATGATGATGCAACTAATGTGTTTTCTATATGAGAATGATGTGTTTTTGGTAATGTCAAGTGTACTCAATCCATTAGTGTTAGAGATAACATCATTGTGAAATTGTCGCAACTTTGGAAACCCTATAGATACAGATGCAAGCTAACATAGATGCAATCTAACTTAACCATGCAGATCTAATATGCAGATGTTGTCATTCGTAATAGCTGATTTGTCGTGCTTTTTATCATCATTGAGCCTTTAAAATGTTGAAATTAAGTACAGACATCGATGGTATATTTAGACCATAATGACCTGAGTACTTCTTTCATGATTTTTGATATTGCAAGTTAACACAAGCATCTAAGTATAATTAAACCGAGATGACCTGAGTATTGCTTGCGTAAACAGACAAGAGTTAACTGTTTTCCTATGCAAATTCAGAATGTCATTAGTGATACTTTGTAGAGCACGCCCCACAACAATTTGCACAGTAATAGTAATCAACTCACAAACAACAAAGAAAGAAAAATCATACTCCTTCCTAGCTCCTTTAGTTCAATACATCATTGAGGTGCTCCAGAGATATGATAACAAAAATCAAAGTACAACAATTGAACATTCATGCCATAGTGATAAATCCATGATTCAGAATAACAATTATCCATTTGAAGTTTGCTTTTGGTCTGATTGATTTGACTGTTTGATTTGGATGGTTGATGTGTTCATGTTTGTGTGATTGATGTTCAATGTTGAGTTGCACTATGATCATTTTTTTGGGTTGTGTTGTACTACTGTTGTTTGTCTGTCAATTCAATCTCAAAGTTTAATTGCTCCTAGTGAGTTCAGGATTTTCCCCCAGTCTAGGGTGAGACACGATCGCGATGCCAAGATATGTACATGATGCTTTCCAATGATAGGCAATTTGATGGTGAAATCGAATGGTCGGAGTGCTCAAATAGATGGAAAAAGCTAGCCTATCACAAATAGCGACTATTGCCAAATTTTCACTACTTGTTTTTATTGCACTTTTTTAGATTTTATGATTTTTTTAATTTTTTTATGATTTTGCACTTTTTTGGTATTTTTCTTTTTTTCTGATGTTTTGGATTTTTAATCTTTTTTTTTTGTTACCAAGACGCCTGTTTGCCAGGTTTTCATCAAGGCAACCATTTTTTTAGGACATTTTCTGATGTTTTTGTATTTTTTCAGGACTCTTTCCGATGCACTGGATGATTCAGGTGTAGAACCTTTTGAGATGCAAGCTGTTGAGGGGTTCATTAAATAAATCCCCTTCTGGTGTAGACAACTGATATGCTCCTGATCCAAAGACTAATACAATAAAAAAAGGACCTAGCTAGTTTGGTTCAAATTTCCCCTTCTCTCGATCCTATTGATTATGGGGATTCTATTTCAAGACTAAGTCACCCACCTGAAATGTTCTAGGCTTTACTTTGTGATTGTAACTTCTAGATATTCTCTATTGATAGGATTTCAAGTGATCTACTGCATGCTAACGATGTTCATCCAACAGTTCCAATTCTTGTAACCTATACACTCTGTAATCCTCATCTGAAATGATCCCTTTTAGTGATACCCAGAGTGATGGTAGCTCAACCTTAATTGGTAGAATGTATTCTGATCCATAGACTAGAGCATACGGTGTGGCTCCTGTCGGGGTGTGGATGTTGGTTCTGTAAGCCCATAGAGTAGGGTTTAGTTGAACATGCCAATCACGTCCAACCTCGTTGTCGGTTTTCTTCAAGATTTTCAGGATAGTCTTGTTTGAGGCCTCTGTTTGACTGTTTCCTTGGGGATAGTATGGTGTAGAAAACTGATGCTATATATGGAACCTCTCACAAAGTTCTTGGACATCCTGATTTTTGAATGGTCTGCCATTGTCCGTGATAATGGATTGAGGGATGCCATACCGACAGATGATATGATTCAGGATGAATGATGAGATTTTCTTTTCTGTAATGGTGGTTAGGGGAATCGCTTCAATCCACTTTGTGAAGTATTATGTGGTTGTAATGATAAACTTGTGTCTGTTGGATGAAGATGGATGAATCTTGCCTACGAGGTCCAATCCCCACTGACAAAAAGGCCATGTTGATGTGAAAGGTTGCAACTCTTGTGCTGGTGCATGGATGAGGTTGCCATGTATCTGACACTTTTGGAATTTCTTGACAAAATGAAAAGACTCCTTCTCCATAGTCAGCCATTAATATCCCAAATGAAGGAGTTTCTGGGCTAAGGTTAAACCACTTGAATGAGTTCCATAAACACCTTCATGAACTTCCCGTAAATCTATTTCAAACTCGTCACGTTCCAGACATCGGAGGAGAGTTCCGTCAAGACTTCGTCGATAAAGGACATCTGCGATAAGGCTATGTCGGACAACTTGATGAATGAAGTTTCATTTTTTATTTCGAGATAGGTTGGGTGGGAGGGTATTGTGTTTCAGGTAAGTATAGATTTTCCCATAGATGGAAGCGTCAGCCTCGACTAGATGGTAGATGACTTAGGATTTCGGGTTGTCATAGGAGGGATTGAATAGTTGTTCCACCATGAACTCGTAACGGGCTTGTTTCTGAGGAATCTGTAAGAGAGAAGCAATGGTTTCCATGGCATCAACAGCTTTGTTGTCACCTCTAGGAATCTACTCAAATATTATTTCCATAAAGTACTTTTTGAAGTCGTTAACCATTCTTTTATAAGGCATCAACTTGTCATCCTTTGTTTGATAATCATCGTTTACTTGATTAATGACCAGTTGTGAATCTCCATAGACATGTAACTCTGTGATCTTCCACTCGACTGCTACTTTGATCCCAATGATCAATGCTTCATACTCGGCTATGTTGTTGGTGAAAGGGAACATCAGTTTGTAGGATTTGGGAATGGTATGTCCTTGTGGCGAGATAAACAAGATTCTGGCACCTGACCCATGTTGTGTATAAGAGCCATCAAAGTACAAGACCCATTGTTGTGTTGACACTGTTAGGACATCAACATCTGGAAACTCAATGTTCATTGGATGATTGTCTTGCAATGGTGCCTCAACTAACTGGTCTGTGATTGCTTGTCCTTTGATTTCCTTCGTATCGACATATTGGATGCCAAATTCACTCAACATCATGACCCACTTGGCTAGTCTTCCAATTAGATTATCTTTGCTAAGAAGGTATTTTAGTGGATCTATCTTGGCTATTAACTTGATGGTATGAGTGAGCATGTAGTGTCGTAATTGTTGGGTGGCGAACACTACTGCCAAACAAGCCTTTTCAATGAAGGTGTAATTGATGTCATAGCCATTTAAGGTTCTGCTGATATAATAATTTTCCCTTTCTTTTCCTGTTGAATCCTCTTGCACTAACAAGGCTCCCAATGATATATTTGTTGTTGCTATGTTTAATAAAAGTGGCTTTCCTTCCGCTGGTGGTATTAAGACAAGTGGACTCATCAGATATTATTTTAATTGGTTGAAGGTCTCTTCACATTTCTCATCCCATCAAAAAGATACATTCTTGTGTAGCAAGTGAGTGAAAGGACTGGTCTTGTCTGCTAGTTGTGAGATAAATCTTCAGATTGATTGGAATCTCCCTTGCAGAGATCGTAGTTGACTGATGTTCTTGGGTGGCGGAATCTCCATGATGGCTTTGACCTTTGCAGGATCTACCTCAATGCCATTTTCTAAAACTATATATCCCAAGAGTTTGGATGAAGTCACCCCAAACACACATTTCTTTGGGTTCAATCATACATTGAACTTTTCTAGTCTGGTGAAGATTTTATCTAAGATCTCTAGGTGTCCTTCTCTAGTGTATGATTTGGCTAACAAATCATCCACATAGTCTTCCATGAAGGTGTGCATCATATCATGAAAGATTGTTGTCATGGCGCACTGATAAGTGGCTCTTGCATTCTTTAACCCGAATGGCATGACATTCCAACAAAATGTTCCCCACATATATGTGAAGGTTGTCTTGTCTTGATCCTCTAGAGCTATCTTGATTTGATTATAGTTGGAAAAACCATCCATGAGTGACAACATGCCATGTCCTGCTATTAGGTCCACAATGATGTCAATGTTGGGTAGGGTAAAGTCATCTTTCGGGCAAGCCTTGTTGAGATCTCTAAAATCTGTGTAGATCCTGATGATTTTGTCTGGTTTTGAAATAGGCACAATATTTGATATCCATTCGGCATAGTCGATTAGTCTAATGAATCCTGCATCCAATAAATTCTTCATTTTTGCTTTTACCAATATGGCAATATGCGGATGCATTTTCCTTAACTTTTGCTTGACCGGTTTTACTCCTGTTGGTAGTGATAAGTGGTACATGATGAGTTATAGATCAATCCCTAGCATGTTGGCATATGACCAAGCAAAATTGATTTGTCTTTTTGTGAAGAATTTGATGAAGTTCATTTTTTCTTGATCTGTCAAGGATTCTGCTAGATGGACAGTCTCTATTGTTTCTTCATTGCCGATATTGATAGACTGTGTGGGCTCAACCAACACTTTAAATTGTTCCTGAAAGTGTTCGGCGAGTGTGTCAAATCTTCCATCCTTCAGTGCTTCAGAGAGGTTTTCGCCGTTGGATACGCTCTTTATTTTTACTTTTTCTAGATCTGATACTGCCATTGAATGGTTTTCACCATAAGATCTATTCCCTATATTATTCATTTTACAGTTGGAAGATTTGAAACTCTCCTGATCGGAGGCTTCATTATGATGTTCAATGGTGGAATCTATTTCAGGATTGGTGGAACAGAGGAAGTTGACAATGGCCTCATCATTTGAAAAGATGGGCATATCAAATGACTTAGTTTGGTCTCAATCTATGAGTTCGGGGTGTACTAGGGGTAAGGAATCATTGGATTGGCTAAAGTCAGAGGCCGTGATGGTCTTGATGGTGATGTCTTCGGATTTTACAATAGCGAATTCAATGCCTATAAGATAACTCTCCTTCGAATTATCTGTTTCGCTCTGAGTTTGATCGTCTTCACTAGAGTCATTAATATGTTTTGATCCTATTTCAAGTGGTCTGTAACTTGAATTTTGACCCTCCTCACATATGGGTGTATACTTTTGTACCACATCGATGTCCTTGTCATGACAAGACTCTTCGGATAGCAAATCCCACTCATATTCATTTGAATCAATTTCATGATCATCACTAGCTTGTAGTTGTAGGATTCTTTCAACAACTTGCTCTCTAGTTTCTTCTCTTGATTCTTCTCTATACCCTAGTCCTATTTTATCCTTGGCTTGCATTGTGATAGGTTGTATTGATTCTATGATGCCTTCTTTCCTTTTACTGATAGGACCTTTTCCCTTGTATCCCATCTTTTCCAAGATTATCTTTCCTTTGCCATACTGCTCTATTTGTATATTTGAGGTGGATGCTTGTGATGCTTCTTCGTCTTTGTATAACCAGTTTAAATCCTCTTTGTCATCTGACTCATCCACTAATGTGCCTGCTCTTACAAAGGTGCCATCAAAGAGTGTGGTTGGTTGTGATGATTGTTGCCTTGATGCTGATGACTGCCCATATGACTTAGGAGAAGATGAAAGTTGTGATAAACATAGGGATTGCTCAAATGAGTATTCCCCCCTGCCTTTGTCTTTTAATTGGATCTTGGAAACTTGTTTCGATAAGGACTCGAGTTGAATTTCCTGATCTTGTGGAGTAGGATTACCTATACCTTTTTCTCTTGATTGATCCTTTATCCCAGGCTAGTTTGATGAAGAATTTGATGTAATTTCTTTACTTAAGGGAGTGGAATCATCGATACCCTTATCCTTTGATTGGTCCTTTTTCTCAACCCACTTTGACAAGGCATTTAATTGTTTCCCATCATTTGATGAACCGTGAGTTGGAGCTTCCATGTTGTGTGGTACAAAAGCATCTTGGGTAGTCTTGAGGGTGTTACAATATTGGGGGTTGTTTGAGTCAGCTGCAATAGTGATTTCTTTCCCATTGAAAGGGAACTTCAAACACTGGTGATATGTGGATGGCACTGCTTGCATGTCATGAATCCAAGGTCTTCCCAAGAGTATGTTGTATGTTAACTCTTTGTCTAACACTTGGAATACTATATCTCTAACAACTGGTCCCACTTGTATAGGTAGCACTATCAACCCTTGTGAAGATCTCTCCTCATCATCATATGCTTTTATTGTGATTTTTCTTCTAGGATCAATAGCATTTTTTGAATAGCCTAGTGCACGAACAAGTTTCAAAGTACAAATATTCAGGCCAACTCCTCCATCTATTAGAACATGTTTAACATGGTGTTTGTGGATTAAGACCTCAATGTGGAGGGCAACGTTGTGCGGATGGGTGATAGATACATCATCATGTTCAAAAAATGATAGGCAGTGCGACACAGTCAAATGTCCCACCATAGTCTAAAATTGGAAAACCTCTAGATTGTTTGGTATCATGGTGGCGACTATAGCTTGTTCCAAGATTTCCTTGTGAGTAGGTGAAATATTGAGAAGTTCTAATATGGATATTTGGGCAGGTATTTTCTGTAACTGATCAACTATGTTATATTGGGTTGCAGGGATAACAGTAGTTGCTTTGGACATGGAAGGGGTAGCTCCTTTCAATGTTACCTTGGCTTGTCCTCATGTGATTGCATTGATCAGTGAATTGTTTTGTCCTTCTCTGATTTTGATAACATTGATTTGATTATCATCTGCAATGATGTTGGTGATCAAATTTATGGGCACAAGATCATTGATTTGATGTGAGGTAGTGTCGATATCGTGATGTTGACTTTCAATTATAGCAACGTTTCTTTGTTTCTTGATTTTGATGTCCTTGGTTGAATTATCAACCACCTCAATGTAATGAATGGTAGAATCATAGACATAGTTTATGTTTTTTCCTTTGGTATTTGAAGAAGAAGATTCCCCTTTTTCATAGTTGGGTAGAAGGTTCTTGAACGCCCCATGATAATTGTTTGTTTGGAGTCCTACAAATATTGTCTTGTTGTCAATTAAGTCTTGTATCAAGTGCTTCAATTGCATGCAGTCATTGGTTTTATGTCCTTTGTTGAGATGAAAGTCATAGAAATGAGCATTATTCCACCATGGAGGCTTAACTTGTGGTTCCCAATTTCTTGCCTCTGGTAATGTTATGACTTTAGCTTCAAGAAGTTCCTTTAATGCTGATTCTAATGATTTTCCCAAAGGGGTGAACCTCCTTCGATTTGAGGATGTTCGATAGGATGGTATTCTAGATTTGACATTACCTTGATTGTTGCTTTGGTTGACATTTTGGTTGTTGTTTTAGTTGTTGGGTGGGTTGTTGTTCTGATTAGTTTTGGTGGTAGCTGCAGTTAAGTTGAATACATGTTTTGCATTTTGGTTTTCAACTACATCATTGTTACCCCCATTCTTGTTTTGTAGCCAAAACTCTGGTTTGTCACCGCTATTGTAATTGTTGAGGGAGTTTGATGAGTTGTTTTCATTGTAAATTTTGATGACTCCTCTCTTGATCAAAGCCTCTTCAATTTTTATTTCATTTTCAATAAATATTTTGAAGGTAGGTGGACATTGTAATTCCAATCTATAACTCATATCGTCATTGAGGTTGTCGATAAAAAATTATGTCTTTTCCTTTTCAGGTACAAGACGAGAATATCGTGCAAATAACCTTATCCATTTTTGCAAGAACACAATGAACGATTCACCCTTTCTCTATTTTAAGTTACAAAGGTCCCTCATTGTGATGTCATGTTGAATGTTATAAGAATATTGGGTGATGAACTTGTTAAGCAATTCTTCAAAGGTGTTGATTGGTGGTGTGAGTTTGGAGAACCATTCAAGACATTGTCCACCTAGGCTTCATGGAAATAATCTCATTAAGTACGTTTCTTCATATGAAAATTCAAGACTCATGGTTCTAAATTCCCTCACATGGTCTATTGGATCGGTTTTGCCATTGTATTTATCATACTTTGGGAATTCACAATGTTTGGGAAAGGGAATCATGTGAATACTTTGATCAAAGAGATATGGATAAATGTCTTGGATCAAGTATTGTTTTGAGGTTCCCCTTTGCATATCAAGAATTTTTTGTTGAAGGTTCTTCATTTGGTGAGTTAGAGCAACCACTTGTTCAGTTTCTTTTTTAGGATTTTTTGGGGGTACTTTCAATTGATTCACATCAAAGTCATTGGGTAATTTGACACCTTGTTTATCTAGCATAAGGAGGCACTTTTCCCCATTTCTTTCAAAAATATTTTCTAAGCACTTGTGGAAATTCGGATCTTGTTCAACATGTTGGATATTTTCCTCGGTTATTTCTTCCCCTTCATTGTTGTGGATTCCATGGAAAAGATTTTCTTCAGCTTCAACCATGGTGCTTTGTGTTTCACTATTTTGAGTTTCAGTGTTTTGAGTCTCGATGTTTGGAGTTTCGATGCTTTGAATTTCGATGTTTTGGGTTTCCAATTATTTTTCCTTGCATTTCCGCTTTTGTAACCTTGCTTGAATGGGCATACAAGTGTTATAGTTTTCACTAAACTTTGATCTTTGTTTGCAAGAGTGCCAAGGATAACAACTAAGTCAAATAGATTGACAAATTCTAATGAGACTAAGTTTGATTTGACTATATAGCTTTGTTTTGTGATGAAAGGATGACAAATCTTGATGATGAAACTAGGCTTAATAATCAAAGGTGTGATAATTTTGGCCCTTTGAAATGTTAGATCTTGGTTTAGGTTGGAGAATTCCACTTGTAGAGGTCAATTTTGACAAGTTTAGACTCTATGGTACCTAAGGAATGATTCCGAACTGAAGAAGATTTTGAATTTTGGTTCAAATTGTGAAACAGGGGATAAGTTTAACTCTTGGGTTTTGCATTTAATGGATGCACTAAAAAAGAGCTCAGATGTGCTAAAATATTGGATAGATGTGCTAGAATAGAGGATGGATGCACTATAATATTTTTTGAATGCGCTAAAACAAAGGTTCAATGCACGAAAAAATTGCACAGATGCACTATAACAAAGGGTAAATGCACTGGAAAAATACACAGGTGCACTATAATATTGAAGGAATGCACTGGAAAAGAGGATGAATGCGCTAGAATATTGCATGGATGTGTTATAACAGTAGTCAGATGCACTAAAAGATTGCATATATGCACTATAACAATAGTCGGATGCACTAAACTGGAAAGATGTCTCAATTTCTTGCAAGTTTGTTTGATTTTATGATTTTCCAGTTAGTTACTTGGTTGTTTCAAAGGATAGTTTTTTGAATCAAGGTTTTCACTTTCAATATGTGATGTTTTTGTTTGAAATTTGTTTAAACACACATTGGTAAAACACATCAAGCATGTACAACTTAAGGTTGTGCAGGACAATATTTATTGGATTCCCACTTGGATTTTACTCTAGCTGCACCTACTTTTAGTGGATGATTAGATGCTTGACCCCACTGGCTCCCCTCTATGACACTCACTTCTACGGAGCAGCCAAACATCAATACCCATGAATCTCCCATGACATATTTCTCATCTCTACTAAAAGTTGCAAAAACATGGGATGACTTCAAAGGTTAGACCTTCTGTGCCAATACATAGAATAAGGGTTTTGGCCTTGCTACAACAAAAGGTTCTAGTATAGGCATTCCGTTCGTGGGGGATCATCCATATGGCAAGAGACCATTGTTTCCCTTCTTGTTGGAACAATCCTCATGATACTTGAACTTTCCCCAAGCACCCAAATTTATATCCTAGTTGGAAGTTGCTTGGCTTTAGCGTGTTACTGGTTGGGTTGTTCCCTTGGGTAATTATTTTTTCCCACAAGGTAAACCCTCTAAGGATAAAACAATAAAAACGAATGGGTCTGGCTTTTTGGTCACCCAGTTAAGGGGAGAGCATATGCCTACCATTCATCAAGCACAAAAGACATGGTGTTTTTTATCCTTCTAATTAAGCTAGATGCCTATCTTAAGCAAAATAAAGCATTTAAATAACTCCAGCCCTTGCATAAATCATCAGTAGTTTGATAAATTTATCTTTGACCGGCGTATAAAAGTACCTGCAAGCATAAAATAGCAATTAGTTCTCGGACTTAGCAAATTTAAATAGATGCGCCAAAATAGTCATCGCATGCACTAAAATGTCAATGGGCTAAAAGAACTACCTAATGCGCTATAAAAACTACTCAATGCGGTAAAAGAACAACCCAATGCGCTATAAAAACTACTCAATGCGCTAAAAGAACACCCCAATGTGCTAAGACAGATACTAAATGCGCTGAAAGAAAGACCGAATGCGTTAAAATACTCCATGTATGCGCTAGAATATTTGTTGGATGCGCCAAAAGAACTATTGTATGCGCCATAACAAAGCCCAGATGTGCTGAAAGATTGGTCAGATGCGTTGAAACAGAAGTTGTATGTGCCAAAATATTTGTTGTATGCGCCGAAAGAACTCACGGTCACTCTAAAACATCACATCCAACCTGTTCACAAGAACTTTTCCAAAAAAATGTTAGAAATGGGGTTGTGCCCCACGGTGGGTGCCATTTTATGTGTGTGTGAAATGTGGGAATTGTTAGTAAATCAACACAAACACCAATGAGACGTATTACATTAGAGATTTAATCAATAAAACTAAATCAAATTGAAACAAGATTAAATTCCTAAAAATGTTCCATTGTTCTCTATTCTCAAGGATTTATTAAACCATATTGGCTCTCAGATTTTGTATATGCACTATGGTTGTTAAAATGACAACTTAAGAAACAAGATGTTTTAAATGCAAGAAATCTAAGTTCCTACATGAAATTATATGATAAAAATGATAATATGATAATGGAGATATTAACAAAATGAATAATGATGCTAATTTATGATGCTAATGATGTGATAAGAGGCTAAAATGATTTTGCATATGCTTAAATGGCCATTGATATGATGATTTAAAATGCAACTATAATGCAAAGCATGATTTAAAATGCAACTATAAAGCAAAGCATGATTGTAAGTTAACATGATGCTACAATGTACACTTGCTAAATGATATACAATGCTAGCTATAAGACTCCAAATGCTCCAATGCTCCAAAGATAATTCCTACATGATAACTCTACTCAAATGTGGGATGCAAAATACTATGCAAAGGGTTGTATTTATAGGCTTTTCCAAGCATTTTGTGATGTGGTAGTGATCGACGATCTAGATTCAAACAAGAGGGATGAACGGTGGAGATGGAGAGAATCAAGAAGAATGTTCCCTTGACCAAAGACAACATGCCAAATGGATGAAGGAATCCCTTGACCAAAGACAACATGCCAAATGGATGGAGGAATAAAGTGTGTGAGAAAAACACCATGTGTTTGAAAGTTTGTTGAAGAAGTGTGCGAGGAATAAGCCATGTGTTTGAAAAAAATAGAATTATTTAATTTCATGTGACCTTGGTGAGGTGGCATGAAAAATTGTAGACATGTGCTTGAATTCCAAATCTGGGATTAATGAGAATTAATTAAACAAAACAAACTTTAGAAATTTGTTTATTTAATTAAATTAGAGGAATGCGATTTTAGATTTGGAGAATTAGAAGATATGAACTATATAAATAAATTGAGAATTTATTTATACGTAGATGAAATATTAATTAAATAAGTAGTATTTAATTAATTAAATGTCTTGACCGATTTTAGGTGTATACACTACTCAATCTACATAAAAAATCCTTATATGTTTAATATATTACTTACATCATCAAAACCATGATGATATAATAAATAATTATAAGTTCCATGTAAATATTTGAATACTCTCTTAACACAAGTCTGATGCTCTCTACCAAGATTAGACATAAACCTACTAAGAACTCAAACTGTTGAATCACTATTCAATCTAGTACAAACCATTTCATATATTAGACTAGAAATAGCACTAGCATGGATAGTTAGGTGAAGCATGAGAATATTTTCTCTCCTCTCTTAACCATGGTGATATTCCCTTTTCATATGCTATGATGTGGAATTTTTTAAAAATATTGAAGTACCAAAATCGTGAACCTTATTTTCATTTTCAAGATCAACAAGAGCAATAAAAATAATTTATGTTAATGGATTTTGAATCATAGTTTGTGTTTCAAAATCTTGGATTAATAACTTATCACTTTTATTTAGGAGTTGATCAAATTCTAAACCTTGATAAGAGGTTCTTAAAGACTTTATGATATGAATGCTATCCTAGTTTCTTATTCATTTATGCACAAGTATGTTGTATGCATCTAGCTATGATGTGATATGCGTAAAAATGCTACATATATTGTCACTATGAGATTAGCTATGGTAAGCATGATAACATTTTATACACTAGATAAAGTACTATTAAGTGCTCTTAATGTGGAAAAGGTTAACTATGTGAGGCATGCTCTTAGTTGGTGAAATACTGGGCTAGTATTTTGTTATGTGGGGAAGTATATCATAATCCCATTTTAAGACTTTCTATGCAATAACATTATAGTTTTTATAATCAATTTTTTTTATTAGAATTTACATGTTACTCAAGATTGACATGGTAGGTTGATTGTGGAGTTAGTTTGGGTTGAGTTGACAAGTATTGTATTCTATTGACAATATTTTAATTTATGACATGGATTATTATATGAGTTTCTATATGATAAATTTAATTTTTATTTAATGTGTGGATAATACTAATACGTTTCAATGTTGTCATGATGTAAGTTCATGGCTTGGATACTTAGTTTACGATAGTGGTACAAGAAGATGGGTTTTGTAGATAACCTAACCCAAATTTGTGTAGTCATGGATTTATAGGTTATATAACACATCTATTATTGTTGTGTTGATCCTTTGATTAGTTGGACACACTTTAAGCTCTTGGTCATATCCCATGTTTTATTGTTTAAGGTATTTATGCCTTTTTTTTCTCACTTTTGGTCCTTGGTTTAGTCAAAATGGCTTAGTTTCTAATTTCATGTTACTATTGTATTTCTTGGTGACCTTATTCTAAGGTTTAATTGAGTCCATAGACCATGGTTTTATTGTACTAATTTTTTTTACTTAAACCTTAGCACGAAGGTTTAATTTTTGAATTTATCCAAATTTATTTGGCTTGAGGTTTATGGAATGTGTTGGCATGTATTTCCAATAAGCATTGAATGAGAGCTTGGGTATTGAATGCATTGCATTTTTTTTTGGAAGCCTTGATCATTTGATGTTAGGGTTTTTGGCTTGTCATTTTTATCTTATTTTTAAAATTTTTTTATAGCTATGTGGAGGATAGTAGAACATTATGTTTAATGGCCTTTATTCCTAAGCAGTTGTTGGATTTTGCTATTTTTTTTTGTGGAATGTCATGGAAGAAAAGATGAAGAGAAAATGATGTAAATTATTTAGGGATTCAAAAAGAAGTAAATGAATAGTCTTAGAAGGGGACTTCTATGAATAATCTAGGGTGTTTTAAATATTTTCTTATGGAGTAGGTTGTACAAGTGTGGAATTTTGGATACTAATCAAGGATATTATTTTGTTTCTCATGAATAGGGGAGAGGGGCCCATAGTGGAGCGAGATCTAATAGTGGGGATAGAAGTAGTCCTTAGTGGGCCCCATAGTGGAGCACCTTAATATCCAATTTCAAAACACTTTTTATCCATAAAATACACAAATTGACAAATCATGTGATGCCACATCACTGCACCAATAAAACATGACTTAGTGCACCACTATCGGTCTCACTTTTTTTTTGGCCCTTTTTGGATACCTCAACAAAAAGCATGTTGATGTGGCATCATATTTGATGAGTGACCCTAAAACAAAATATAGAAGCACACAAGTTTCCAAATAAACTGCTATACAAAATTGGGAGTGATTTGAAATTTTCACATAAGATTTTGAGGAACGCGAAGTTAGGGTGCTCCACTATGGGCCCCTCTCCCCTATAGGGGTTTTATCTTGAAAAAGTTGCTTAGCTTGTTGACTACTATGGAAGAAGGAAGCTAAAGATAAATTCAAGAAAATTTGAATAATCTTGAATGTACTCATTTGCTAATGAACACCAAATAAGGAGATATTATATTAGTTTTATTGCATGATATTTCTTGGCTATATTGGATTCTTCGTTGTGAATTGTAAATGTGTTTTAGCATTTTGGGTAAGCCTAGAAATAAAATTCTATGAGTGTGTAGTTTTCAAATTTTGAGTACATTATTGTGAATTTGATTCTAGAGTATGAGAAAATTAGTTGTAATAAGGTCTTTTTTGTTTGAAAATTTTGGGTAAAACCCAGTGCACTTCTTATCATTAGGGTTTTGAGTACTTGACTATAATGACTCTCTATTTATTGGAACATTTGTGGTTTCATCATTGAAAAATATTAGAATTTGTTGTATTTTATTTGACTATAGGTCTTGTGGATTCTTTCTATTGGTGTTGACTATCGTTTGGTTTTCTTTGTATTATTTTTTCAACACGTGCTCCATTTTCCTTGCTTGGATATGCATCTCTAACACTTTCAATTACTAGGAATAGTGTACTTATAGGTTTATTTTCCATGTAAGAGCATCAAACCTTAAATTCCAAAGAAATATATATTTTTCTTTTGTAACTCTCTAGGGCCATTATTATCCATGTTCGGTTGAGGTTATTCCTACAATACAACTCTACTTAACCTAAAAATATCCATCCTTGAAACTTGATGTCCCTACCTAGGATGACACATATTTTTGGCTGAAATGTGACATGATCATACTCTCTAAGGAATTTTGTTCTTATGAATTAACTATCATGATTATTATACCAAGACAACATTTATGATACACATATGTATGAGCAAGTAACACAACTTCACATATTGAGATGAAATTGATTATTATTGTATTATTTGGCCATTGATCTTGATATTGAAAAAAATTATAGATCCTAAATACCATTACCATCTATTTTTATCTACTAATTTTTTGACATTAATTGATTACAACTTCACCTAAGCCTTAGTAGTGGATTTTTTTGTATTGAGAGTTTTTTGAGGATTCCTTTATCTATTTTCTTACTTCATCTTGTTATAGTCTCAATTGTTATGTATTTTATTCTAGGTGATTCAATGCTACTCTATTTACTTTTACAATCACATCCAATCTATCATTGTTCTTACACGTGCCATTATCCAATGCTTATCCCATACACTGCATGTTATTTTGTACCTACATAATTTATTACATGACATGATAGTTGCCTCATCATTGCGAGAAACATTGGGACATATTAGAACCCCTTAATTTTATATTCTTACATGATTATTATTTAATATTCACTATTTTCTTGCCACGTGATGCTTATTCATGATAGTTATTGCATACTTTATATACATTTTTATGATGTTATCTTTCTTACCTCTCCTCTAATTCCTTCATTTGTCAAATGCACCTAGTTAAATTTGTGTCATATATCATCACCAACACTTTTTATGGTTGATATTTTAGATAACATCTTGTGCTAGACAAATACTCATCATTATATTTAGATGGATTTATATCATTTTGCAAAGACACACTTGAATCAATTGGAGCTCAATCATATTTCATAGATTTATATTACATTACCACATCATGAGGATTTTTATATCATTTCCACACCATCTAGATTTTTATTGTATTGCCACATCATGTGGAGTTTTATCTCTTGGTAGTGGCATGTGGATCCTTACCGTGTTGCCATATCGCATGAATTTTTTTTCCATGGTTGCATCATGTGGACCTTGATCACATTTCTACATAATGCAACCCCTTGTTGCATTTTTGCATCATGTAGAGTTTCATACCACATTAAAAAAATTCTTATCCCTTTTCTTCTTTTCTCATTTTTCATAGGAAGTTAAATTAACTTGTAGTTTATGCTTATTTTGACCATGTGGTGGCTACTAATCAATTATTTTTTTGCGTATCACAAGATTTGATGGAACACTCATTCTAAGGAGAGTAGATGATCTAAATTCAATGAGTTGATTCAAATTAGAAAGGTCTTCAAGTTAGTAACCTATTTGGACCATTTGAGTCATGTCATGACTATGAAGTACTATTGTAGGGATAAAATAGTAGTCAAACCAGGTCAAAGGTGGAATAATTTTTGTAACAAACCACCCTAGATAACAATAATTTAATGAGTAGTTTGAAAGTAAATAACATATACATTCCATAATTTTTTTGAATTCCTCTTTCAAGCTATAATTTTATAAACATCTAGATTCTCATTTCATGTAAAATATACCACCACTACATAAATTTATGATTTCAAATTAAAGATGCCATTACATCATTTTATGAATCACCATGATACAAGTATATAGACGAATGATTAATAAGATTAAAATTCATATTAGGACTACTATTCTACCAATTCATCAAATATATCAATTTACATATTTGGACTTTACATAACAATTAGGTAGACCATCAACCATAGCCATCTTGTCTAAGTGTAAGCAATCATGGTCATCCAACTATAGGATGGAGAGAATCATTCAAGAAATTACCTCCAACCTCAAACCAAGTGGCCTCCCTCTCATCTTCCCACTGGAAGAAAATTAAACCTCCAATGAGGGTGATAGATAGGGATGTTTGTAGTAGAATCACATTCAAGAACCAAGTACACATATGAAAATGTGCACACCCATCACATGCAGTCTATCATGAAATATCCTGATCCCCTCTAGCTAACATGATATCTAAATAACATTAACACTATGGTCTAGTGAGTTGATGATGAATATAGTTATAACATCACTTTGGCGAAAGCATTCAATTATCAATCTCATAAATGTGAATTATCTATTCACAAAACTACTATCTATTACTTGAATCTTCCTAATGACTAATTAACCAATGAAATTCAAGTATAAACTAAAATACAAATTATCCTTTAGTTATTAAAATGTCAATATACTCTACCCTTGATTTGGCCCTACTAATTTTTGTTATATTAAATAGATGATCATAAGTATAGTTCTACACATATAGATTAAATATCGAGTTCTAATTATACCCTACCCTGAGATGGTCTTGCTTGCCTTCAATATACAACATGATCATTAATACAAGGTATATATAAGTTAACCATTATTCACTAATCATCTCATATGTTTTACCTTGAGTTGGTTCAATTTTACAAAGTATATGAATGACTATCTTGTTGATGTTAATAAAACTACAACTCAATAATTCTTTTTAAATAAATAACTTAAATACCAAATGAAACACAACCCCACACTAAAAAAAACAAATATAAAGGTCTCATGAAATTGAGATTTTATGCAACCATATGAAGGAATTGAAAGATTCATACACAAACTTGTGTTGATATGCAAATAGACCCCTGCATGCCTAAAATGCATCAACATACAATTAGATTGCAACCACATGCAAGTGTGTGGGTTATTGGGCTATGGCTCATCTGTCACATTGTTGGTATCTACCATGCTCTCCCAAATGATACTCTCCCTTAATATATTAGAGGAGAAAAATTCTATCATGCATCCACCTCAAACAATACAATGGTAGTTAATGTCATTAATACCATAATATTAAATCAAATAAGTCAATATTTTGTAGAGATAATGTAATACTCATTGTCATAATACCATGTAACACAATTCAATATTCCATTTTAACTTTTTTTCTCACCTAGAACAAATGTTTAATCATTAAAATATGTTTAAAGTAGTTGATTAAAAATGGGATGTGACACTTTTGCATATTCTTGTTCCTCTCAAAATTCTATGCAAACAAAAAAAATGGTATCACATTTCAAGTTTGTATACAAAAGATATGGCTCTAGGAAGGTTACTATAGTGGTTGACAAAGCACACAATAGTTGATGATGGATTCACATAGTATGTTTCCAAAGTTCTTTTGCATGATTTGTATCTATTTAAATAATTTTTAAGTATTTTAGAAGCTTGTGGAAGGTTTCTAATCACTATAGATGAAAAATAATGAACTTACAATTATCCAAATCTTAACACCACTATCATAAACAAAAAATCACCAATAATTGAAAACACCCCAAAGAGTGACTTTTGGTATTCCAAAATTGAGGATTTTTGGATTTTGGCATTTAATTTTCTAGCTTCTAACAATTGGGAGGTTGAATGATGTTTTAAATCCTATGACCATGTCTAGAAAAGGGTTAAACATACATTGATGGTGTGTTGAGCCATATTTCAAAGATGTAACATGTGTACACAAGTCTAATACAATAAGGGAGTTGTGGTTGAGGTATTAGTGTGCTCTGTTAATGCATGTGGAACTTTTTGAGACTAGTTTGGTCATTGTATAACATTTGTACTTCTTTTCTGTAAAATTGAATGATGAGTATTTTCTTCCTAGATTGGAGTTTTTTTTACTCGTATGTAGTTTCTATAGATAATTTTTTTTTTCAAGATTTATATATGTTTATTTTCTAGAATTTTTATTTAATATATTTGTTAAGTGAATAATATTCATTGAAGAGATTCGTATATGGGATTAAATGCTATTTTTATTTCATTTGAGTTGTTGGCATCAAATTAAATATGTTGCTAAAGGGGTAGAGTGTGGAATATACATCCTATTTATGAATTAGCACGAGAGGAACAATGTTATCCCTTCTAAAGGACATGTATCCTTTTATGAATTTCAAAATATTTAATTTTTCTATTGGTTGAAAATGTCCATATACTTTGAAATACTTGCTCATGTTAGACTCATACACACATTGAAGTAGGGAAAAATGTAATGGTGAAATTAGCATAGCCATTCTAGTTCCCATTTATTCTTGTGCCTACTTGATGTGAGAATCTTGATGTATTAACATATTGATAAGTGACATAATCATGTGTTTGAATTTGGTCATACCTAGTCCCTATACATCCTTAATCCATTTATTTTTCACAAATTTCCATGCATTCATTCCCTACCTTCCCTTTAGATAATTTCTAGAAGATGTGGGAGTGACTTGGGTCAATTCCCCAAAGCATGAAACCAATGTCACAATCCATCACCAACTTCAAATTCTAACTTTTCCACCTCTTTTTTACTAGTTATTATGAGTTGATCTAACACATGTTTCGTGTAACATGGTGTTATGTTGTGGTGTTTAAAGGTAATCATTGTGCACTTAAATACAAGGGAAGGGATGAATGAATAAGGAATGATCATGACGAAAGAAGAGGATAATTAGATCGCACTTCATTTCTAAAAAGAAGTAAAGGAATTGAATCTTCATCGTGTATTGAGTTAGGAAAATTGTCAAAGGTGTTTCTATACACTACTTTAATATACTCAAATATCTAGAAAGTGAAGGTAAATCAATTCTTAGGCCACTTTCTTTCATAGAAATTTGGAATGGCTCAAGTCATTTTTGTGCATCAAATTAGGTTCATAATTTTTAAGATTGACCTCACAAGGCATAGGATAGATTTGCACAAGTTTTTAAGATAACATAGATTCCAAGATGCATATCAGCTAGAGGAAATTAGTTTTTGACAATGGTGAATTGATCTATTATATAGTTAGTTCCAAGATATTCATAGTTGATCTTAGAGATAAATAGTGGATTGATTCAACATAGAGTTAAAACCAAAATATTCATAATCAATCTTAGAGCTAAGTACAAATATTTGCTCATTTAATTTATAAATTTTCATTTTAATTATTTATCATAGCTTTGATATCAATGATAATGTTTCTTGATTGATTACATTTATTTAATTATCCTAGATATTTATGTTAGGTGTGGTTAAAACCTTTAAAAATATATGTGTTTTATATTTTGTATGTCTTACATTTTTTATAGAATATATACTCATCCTAATTAGTGGGGCCCCAAACAATGCATGAGATGGGGATTTGTGGGGTCAATAATTTGGGTGTGACAACTCATAAAAAAGGGTCTTTTTTGAAAGGTTTTTAAAGCTTGTGACTTTATAGGTCAATTGTATTATAATAATGTCTACTGATTTTTCATAATGACATGTTTATAAATAATCGCAAATGCATTACGTTTGAGCCTAAATGTTTTATAATATTTTAAAAGATTGTTTTAATATAGTGAGTGTTACTTTTGCTTGGACTATTTTCCTAAAAGGGTTTTCTAAGGTAAATAGCTATTTTATCGGAAGTGTGCCATCATTTTCTTTCTATTGCATTTAATGTTATACTAGTATTGCTTCTCTTATATTGGTTTATCATTATTACATCTCTTTACGATCTTTTCAATTTTAATTTGATTGTTATTTTTTACATAGTCTATGTGAATGTTTTGAATAAATTTGAGTCTCACTTCATCGATCTTGTCTTCATCATGGAGGGGAGCTACCATGAAATGAATATGGGTTCATTTTCAAAGATTTTTTTAACCCATGCTTTATATGCCTTAGATTGTAATACCAATTAATAGTATTTTATGGTGATATTTAGAAATAATTGCATGTGGATTAGAGTTAATAACAATCAAGAAATATCTTATTCCACTGTGAAAGGTTGATTTATTACATTGAGTTTTATTCTTGCCAATTATTTTCCTAGAAAGGTTGCCTAGGATAAGTAAGTATATTATAGTTTAATTGTTCCACTATTTTATTTATATTGCATTTAATATTTTGTTAGCATTGCTTCTCCTATAAACTAGTTTATGAGTATTATTTCTTGTAAGAAGATTTCCACTTTTCGTTTGATCGATGTTTTTTGCATTTTCTAGTGAATGTTACAAATACATTAGAGGCTCACTTTGCTAATCTTTCCTTCATCAAGGAGGGAAGTTGTTGCCAAAAATAATGTGAACCCTTTTTTTAAAATTGTATTTTTGGCCCCATGTCTTATACCAATTGTATTGTAAGATCACTAAGAAATTTGTTTTAGTGATGTGCCTATAAATAATTTCATCTGGACAAGGGTTAAGCACACATGAGAAATAACTTATTATTGTAAATGATTGAGTTAATATAATGAGTAATTTTTTTCTATATTTTCTCCCAAAAGGGTTTCATAGGGTAAATTATACTACCCCAAGCTTTCACCCAAGACATTAATGGTCAATGAATGAATGAATAAATTTGTTGTATTACAATTGAAACACACACATGGCATAATTGCATGCTTACTATTGGGACTCAATCCCATAGTGCCAAATTGTGCTTGAGTCCCTTCCCCTTTGTTGTTCTTGTCCTATTTTACCCACCATTAATTATCAATTTGAGAAGGTGGGTTCCATCATGTGTTGGAAGTTGTAAAAATCTAAAAAAATGTCTATGTTGGGTGTTTTGTTTTCAAGTTCTTAGTTTTTTTATTGTCAAAGTTTCAATTCCTTGGATACCATTTCCTTGTCACCCCAACCCCAAAACCTTGACCATTTTCCTTAATCTTTTTCTTTTGCCAAAGTTTCAAATTTTCCATTCTCTAGGTAATATTTCATTTGTCCCCTCAATGTTTGAAACCCCAAATCCTTCCACATCCCCATTGACATCAAAGTATCAAGCTTACCCTTTCTTGGGTACTCAATATTCTTGAACCTTGAACCTTGATCCCTTCAATGTTGTGACTCTTGAACCTTTGCAATATATTTCCTTTCCTTATTGGAGTTATGGCCTTGTCTCTACTCAATTACCTTTTATTTTTCATCCTCAATCCCTAAAATTTAGTGTTTCCTTCTATGCATCTTTTTGGAGTTCCTCATCTAGTCATGGGCCTTCCCTCCCAAGTCTAACATTTCCTTGGTCCCTATTAGACTTTTGGAATTATCCATCCTAGCATCCCTCTCACTCATTCCTTACCTTCATCCACTCATACCTTTCCTCATGTATAAGGTATCCCCAACCCTTGACCCTCAAAACTTTGATGTGTACCATGTTTCATCATGTATAAGGTATCCCCAACCCTTGACCCTCAAAACTTTGATGTGTACCATGTTTCACATGGTTCATTTGTCCACCTACCCCAATAACTTCCAAATCACCATTAAGGCATCGTTTTGACCCCTACAATGCTTTAAGATTGTTTTCCTACCTAGAAATTTGATTCATCCTCTTGTGCATGTTTCTATATGCATTTTTCAAATGTCAAATGGTCTTCTCTCATGTGGGTTGCCATCAATGTAGTAGATATTTTTGAAATGACCAAATTTGAGGGCCATTTTTTATAAGCAACAAGGGCGCAATTTTCTCATATCTATAAATATATGTTTGTCCTTCATTCTAGTAGTTGGTCTCTGTTGTTTTCAAATGCCTACAAGTGATAGAGTGATCTAGGGTTTCAAACCACACCGATCCAATCCATTTTGGGAGTAATATTATCTTTGAATTGATCAAAAGGAGGTTAATAAATTGTAAGCGATATTTGTAATGAAATGTCTCCATGATAGTTTGTATATTTTCAAAGGAATCTCATAGATGGACCTAGGGTTTCTTCTTTTCCATATTTTTGGGCATGAGTGTACTATTAGACTTAACGAATATAATCATATCCTAATGCATTGCAAACCTTGTAATGGTCTCTTATGTATTGTGCATGAATTTATGCATTCCTATAATGGATTATTAACCAATTTTTTTATTAATATCACAACCTTTGGTGTATTTAAATACATTTCTCATTGTTCCTTATGGTTTTAGCTTGCTTTTCCTTTGATAGATTGTGACTTTATTACCCATTGGATAGACATGAGTCAAGTCTTGAAAATATTTGACCAATCAAACTCTTTACAAACAAACATATCATTTACCTGTTGGGAAAGGTGTCTCAACCTTGACCCTAATGTTAGGATTATAAAAAGTGGGATTTTTGGGTATAAAATAGAAAAACCCAATTTATTTTTGGCTAAAATAAATATTCCTAGTTGTTCTTCACCACCTATTGTAGTTCATGTTGCATAGATCTCTTCAAGTATTTCAATTAAAAAAGAAGGCCCAATCAACCCATCAAATCAAAAGTTATGGCCTCAAAAAGTTTGCATAGAAAATACAAAAAGTTGTTGGATGTATAAAAGAATTGTAAAGGGGAGTTAGAACTATTGACCAATTGATGATGAGTGACACATCATAAAACATATTTGATTGGGGGTAATTTGGGCACCATTTTTTTGAGTGATATTAGCTCATGTCTTTCTAATTACCATTTGATGATTTTAAGTTTTGTATGTCTTATATAGTAGGTGTTTGAAATGGAGGTTATGTGTAGAGTTTCGTAGATATTGTAAGCTATAAAAATTAGTCTAGATCTCTAATTAGTGATACTCCTATGAAGGCTTTCTATATATGTGCATTTCAACTATAGTTTACAAAATAATACATGGAGTTTTTTGGAATGTGGGGCTTTTCTCTTGAAAGGGCTTTCCCTGTGTACACTTGTGTTATGGTATATATTATCTCTTTTATGTTTAAATGTGTTTCTAATTTTTGTAATTTTTAAAAGATTAAAATTTGTACAAAACTCTCTTCATAATATTAGTCTAGGAATAATTTTTGCATACCTTGCTTCCTTTCATTACCAATAGTTTAGAATTAGTTTAATGTTTGTGTAATTCATAATTCGAAAATTTAAACAAGGAAACATTATTAACAAACTTTGCGAGTTTTTCCTTCTTGGTGAATCATTCTTACTTGGCCTCATCTTGAATTTCTTGCAATGATATTCTCATCATCTATATTAGAGGTCATAGTAGCGAACAGTTTTAGTTTATTGATAGCCTTTGGGCATTACTACAATTGGTTTATTACATGCTTATTTTTTAGTTGTAACAAAAAAATTTATTCAAGGTCACCTCTAGGAATACCCTGCTAGGTCTACATGAGTCCAAAGTGCAAAATATTTTATCCACTCTTGTCATTTGGACTTTAACACACTAACATTCAAATAAGTTGTAATTCAAACACATAAACTACATTTTATTAGTGCATGCATTAACCAACAGTTTTGCATGGGTGGTGACACTATTAAATGTAGTGACTCACATTTATTTGAAAGTAAATTATTTTGAAATTTTTTTCACTAACCATGCAAGGTATGGATGCATGCATGATGAACATACCTGTGAATTTGATGGCCATAGATACATTTTTTTGGGAGAATAACTTCTATTATATTTAAATTGTGGTTGCAAAACTTCAAAAAACACTTATTGTCAGCACTAAATGCATTACTTTTTATTTGTTGTCATTTATATTCTTTAAATATATGAAAATTTCTCCAATAACATTTACATTTACTTCATTTATTTATTTAGAGTTTTACAAATATACCACCTAGTATCAACATATCAACTATAACTTTATACATTTCTTGACAATGAATCAAGTCTTTTTCTTTATGCACCTACAAACTTGGATAGCTAGAATCTTCCATTTTTCATATTTGATATTATATTATTCATTTCAATTGTTTTCATTTGTAACATATCATCAACATAACTAACATAGTCTAAATGAGAATGAAAAACTATTTTGTATTCAACAAGTCTCAACACAAGCTTTTAATGAAAAACAAAAATGTTATAATATATCTCTATTACAACTAGACAAATTACTCTCTATTGTGTTGGGTGAAAATTATGTAATCAAATTTTCGATAGATTACACAACTAGGACTTTAGCCACAACTATGTGAGATATAAATCTCTCCTCTCAGAAAGGGGAGGCGCCCTTGCTGACATAAGCTATAGTAAAAAAAGAAAAGTAATTACATGATGTACACAATACTTACGAAGTGGGGGGGTGTGTTACATTCATCCTTCTCTCTTGTTTTAGAGAAGATGTTTACAATGCTTCACTGTTGAAGTTCTCAATTCACAATAACCTTAAACGATCAACAAGCAGTAATGCCAATACATCTATCTTGTCAAAGCAAAGCATAGAGATACTAGAAGTGATTAACGATAAACAAGTAAAATAAAAGGGAAAGCTCACGAAGGCACAAAGTCATTCCGTAGCTTTTTCAATGGTGGATCTGTGAAAGATGTGTCATTTATTGCATTAGAAGCACAAAGTCTTCTTAGATGCAACAATTCCTCGAACAACATGAACAATTACAAGCGTAAATTCTTGTAGATCATCCAACCGAAGTATCCAAAGATCATGAACAATTACAAGCACAAAGTCTTGTAGATCATTCAACAATAGTTAACCAAACATAAAACATAAATCCAAATAAAATATGTAACACAAAGTTTACATGAATTACTTAAAGTCCTTCAAATATCTTTTAGTAATCACCACCAAATGAGATCAATTCACAAGACTATCGAATCCAACACAAAGTCTGGTTTGCAATCTTCTTCTTTATTGATCAAATTTCATTCACAAAGCATGAACACAAAGTTTCACAATTTTGCTTCAAAAAGGGCAACACTTCATTGCAAAATACTAAAGGATAAACAATACAATAGAAATCCCTCATATTTATAGAAAGAGGGATGAGAAAAATTAGGAAAGTTAGGTGAGCTAATTAAGGAAAATCTCACCTAACTTTGACCAAGGTCAAAGTGTAATTTGTTTTCAAAAGATTACATCTCAGACTTGGTGTAATTACATTTCAAAAAATGACATTTAAGATGTCAAAAACTATTTACAAGATGCATAGGGGAAAGCACCAAAAAGTTGAACACTGGGAAATCAAGAATCTTCATGGTTCCTTGCTTGGGCACGAAAGTCTTCATACTTCATCTTGGTTTCTTGCGTGAACTTCTCATCCGGACCAACGGTGTAATCCACAATGGTGTGAATCCTCGTGATCGATCTCATGGAAGATGAGTGAACCTTCTTGCACCTATCAAGATGCGTTTTGAGGTTATCCAATGTAAGCCTTGTATCACAAATGACATCTAGCGAGGATTCTGAAAAGTCAGTGATGTCAATCAACTTCATGATGGCTTCCTTGAAGATTTGGGATAGTTCTGTGGCCGATAGGAAGATACAATTCTCCTCAAGAAGTTGCCCTGGTAACTCCTTGATTCCTCTTTCGAGAATCACACGATTTCCTTCGACATCTTCCTGTACTTGGTGGAGATCTTCCATAAGAGACTCGAACACATGAATACGGTGCTTCAAAGATTCCCTTACCTCTATATATTTTCCTTTGTCGGGAATTACCCCAACTTCCACCAATTTACTGAGCTTTGCCTATTTCATTTGCAACCACCACAACAAGCATTTTTCCATCTCTTTGCACTCTTGGGAAAGTACACTCTCCTCCTTGTCAAGCTCTATTTTGAGCTTGGCTATTAGAGTAGCCTTTTCATCTGCGACAATTATAATTTGAGAACTGTGTTCTACGATCTTTTTGATGAAATCATACAACACTTTTCCTTTAGAGGTGAACTTCTCAGCTTTCTTGACAGTTGGGTCCTTAACATTTACCATTGCTAATAGTCATGCATTGCTTGTAGATCCTGCAAGTCTCCTCACAATAGTGGCATAATGCTCTACCCTATGTTTGTACATATTACGAGCTTGCTCCATTTTATCCAATCTTCTAGCCAAAATGTCCAAAGTCACTTGCGCATCTACTTTTGCACTTTCATTTGTAACTTTGCCAAGCTGGACTCTTATCACTGTGTAATCCTCCATGTTGATGTCTCCTTCTTCATGAGGTGGTATGCCAATTTCTGCATACTTATGACTAATTTTTTCAGCATTCAGTCGTGAGTACACCTTTTCCTTTTTCTTCCCTTTAGCTTTTGGAGGGACTATCTCTTCAAGGTCAAGCTCTTTTGGAGAAATCATCTACTTCTTTCGCTTCAACACTTGAGATATCAACCAAGGGGGAAGAGAGGCAGTACGAGCTTCTGGTTTAACTGTCAACTCTCTTGTCACCATTTCTTTTGAAGTAGCAACTGGTATTGTGACAATGGGTTCAGTGTTTGTCATAATTGCTCCTGTAGTTTTCACATTGACTTGATCATGCATTGATTCATTCATGAACTGATTAAAATCAATTTTTGAAGTAATATCATATGACGACGATGACAGGCTAGGAATAGATGATGGAGGTTTGGATAAAATGTCAACCGTGTGTATACTTGTTACTGATGGGGTATCAAGTATAGTTGACGCTGTAGGGATAGGTGAAACACTCACCGCGGGTAGCACAATGGTAGGAATAGGTGATGTAGGAACATGTGGCATAGGAGTTTTCAGACTTAGAGGTGTATGAGGAACATTTGAAGTCATAGGCGATGGTGTTCTGGGAAGTTCTTCAACTACATTCTCAGGTGGAGACATAGTTCTTTCTTCATCATGCCTGGGTTCCTGTTGATCACCCTCTTGTCTTTCTAACTCTAGCTCACCTTCAGAATCACCTTTAGACTCTTCTTCATCTATAGAATCTTATTTTTCATCAGAATCTACTTCTTCATTAGAGTTTTCTTCTGCTCAAACTTCTTCTTCAATGGATTGATCATTAGAATCTCCTTCTTCATCGGAATCTATCTCTTTAGAAACGACCCTTTTTCCTTTAGGGCGAGATGGTTTAGATTATGTAGTTTCTCCTTCAAGGATAGACAATGTATCCTTCTTATTGACAGTAAACTTGATCCTCAGGCCTCTTTGCGAAGAAGTGGGAAGAGCTGTAGATTTGTCTTTCATGCGGAGTTCTTGCTGTCGACGAGCTTCTGCCTTAGATTCTTCTCCTTCTGAATTAGTTATGAAACTTTTCATTTCATAGCCATGCTTATGTAACCATTCTGTAGTGTTAGACAAAATTAGTGCCATTTTTTCTCTAATGCTAACACTTTCCTTTTTGGACCATTGAATTACAGGCGATGACCTCTTGGATATTTCTTGTTCATCATAGACAACATTCATGATATTGCCAGGATCTATGAAATCCTCTAGTAGGTCAACGATACGAAGATCTTTGATCTGTTGTACGGTCAACCTGCAATAATCCATCTTGCAAATGGCTTCTTCATCTCTGCAATCAGCCCAGATGTCCTCAAAACGGTACTTGTGATGATGACCCTTTTGTAATTTCCTTCTAACATCCCGGTAATCAAAATAAAACCTATACTTGTAGGTCCTAATTGTCATGACCTGCATCTCAGCATAGACTGATTTGGCCTTTTGTACAGTCTTGATAGTGTACCTACTAATTATCAGTGGGAACTTGAATCCTCACTTATGAATATTCCTCCGCTCTTTGTGCACATAAATCAGTTGTCTATACATCTCCATGAGAACCCACTTGTCTGAGGGGTATCATGGCAACATGTAAGGGAAACTAGTGTAGCACCCTACTCTTAAATAAGTAAATGTTGGGAATTGTAGAAATATGCATCCAACCTTACTTACCGCCTTATAGGCCTCATCAGATACCCTCTTCCTCTTGAGAGTCAGATCAAAATTGAAAAGAAAAGACGCGAAGAAAGAATCAATAACCCTCCTAAAATGATGGAAGCTTTCCTTCAATTCTAGTTGATAGAAGAATTTATACACAGGTACCAACATTCGATTCCCTTTTATGGATAGACCCAAAAATTGTCTCATTACAACTGTTGCATACACCAGATAAGAAGTCATATAGAATTTTAATGTAGAAGGCACATTGATTAGTTGTTCATGTATTTCATCACTGATCTGTTTGCCCCAATCAATGTGAACCTTTTACCTTGTTATGATTCTGATGTATTCATACATCCAGTCATGAAAAATGGATGATTTAGGCAAGCCCTTCACTTTGCTCAAGAATGTGATCATATCTTTGACATCATCTTTGAAATCACTTCGCAGGAGTCCCTTTGGCCATCTGGAAACAGTTTTCCTAGGCTTCTTCAACCATTGGCTATTTATCAAGTTTTTAGCCTTATTGGGGTTAGCATCATAGACTTCTTGTGCTTTTTGTATCGAGATATCGATGTACTTCTCCATATGTGGAACTTTGAACACAATATCAAAGAAGTCAGGGTCGAGTCTTAAAATCATGTGCCCTGAAGAATCAATCACACTTCTGCTTTCCCTGATGTAGTGGGATGCAACTTGAAGGACAAATTTTGTATTGTGCGCAATAGTAGGGAACATGGATACCAAATGTAGGTTACTATGTACGATTGCTCTCATAGGATCAGGAAGAGGCTTCTTCTTAGTTTTCTCTACAAAATCAACTAGGTCTTGATGACCCACCTTTGTGTCTTTTATCTCTTCCACCTTGGAGACCACTACAATTAGCAGATAGACACCTTGATACTTATACTTCATTTTGTCTTTAGCTTTTGAAGACGATGGAGGTTTTCTGGCAGTCATCTGAGAGCAACTGAATCTATGATCAACAACTTTGGGGATCTTGAAAAGAGACTGCAAGGTGTGGAGTCAAGCATTAGTCAAAAAATAGCATGGGGATGCATGAAGTGAGCAACGATGATGAGAAAGCATGGAGCGAGTGACAAGACACACAAAACAATGCACAAAGTGGAAGGAATGAGAAATAGAGCGAGACTAGCAAGGTTTGATGTGTTTCAGAGCAAAATTGGGAAAAGTGCAAGGGCGCTGAATTTCAACACTCCTGCACTTGGAGAAAAATGAATTTGGTGTAGGGGTGCTGAAAAACAATGCTCTTGCACTTTTAAGTGTTAGGTAAAATTGAAGTCTCATTTTGGTGTAATGGCGTTTTTTCAGCGCCACTACACTTTGTCTGAAAAGGTTTTCAAGTAAGTGTGAGGTGGAAAATTTCAACGCCATGAAACTTTGAGCACAAAAAGATGATGTGGACATGGAATTTGTCAGCTTCTCGCTGAAAATAATCCAGATAAAGAAATTTCAGAGAATGAAGAAGTTTCAGATGATGAAGAGGTGGATCCAAGTACACTTCCAATGGTACTGTTTGTTAGTACCACTAACGAATGGTATTCCAATATCGCTCATTTCCTCACATATGGGGAATGTCCCGATCACTTGACCCCAAAAGAAAAGAGAACCATCAAGCTGAAATCAACAAATTTTGTCTTATGGGACAATGGCTTATACAAACGTACAATGGATGGGACTTTTCTCTGATGTGTTGATAAGGAACAACAACAAAAACTACTAAAGTCATATCATGACTTCGCATGTGATGGGCATCTCAGCGCCGGTAACCGCTCATAAGATCCTGAGAGCGAAGTATTATTGGCCCACACTTTTTTAGGACACATACTCTTGGGTGTGTAAGTGTGAATTGTGTCAACAATTCGTTGGCCAACCCAAATTGGCATCCTTGCCATTGAAACCTGAGGTGATTGAAGAACCTTTCCAATAGTGGGGAATCGACTTCGTAGGTGCAGTTAATCCATCGTCAAGTGCAGGACACATCTATTTCTTGACAGCTACTAACTATTTCACCAAGTGGGTGGAAGCAATACCTACCAAGCGTGCTACTTCTGAAGTGGTGTGTAGTTTCTTAAAAGAAAACATTATTTCCAAGTTCGGTGTGCCGAACAAGATCGTTGTTGACAATGCTTATGCTTTCTCGTCCAACAAGATTACTGAGTTCTATTTCGAACACGACATAACTTTGTCACATTCTTTTGATTATTATCCACAAGGTAATGGTCAGCAAAATCTAGCAACAAAAATCTGGTGACTATCATCCATAAGCTGGTAGATGAGAATCAACATTTATGGCAGAAGGCCTTGTTTGATGCTTTGTGGGCAGACAAGATAACTCCAAAGCGGGGAATCGACATGTCTCCTTTTCAACTCTTGTACGGGTTGAATGTCAAGATTCCTATAACCTTGGAACTTCTAGCCCTCAAACTGGCTAAGGCCATCGAGGATGAGATGTTTGACAACTCTGTTGATAAGTGTATTATGTATCTCTCTGAATTGGAAGAGAACTGGGTTCAAGTGGCTAACTGCATCGCGAAACACCAGGACCAAGTAAAGAAGATTTTTGACAAAAAGGCCAAGTCTTGAGAATTTCAAATTGGTGACCTCGTTCTCCTATGGGACAAATGAAGAGAACCAAAAGGCATGCACAAAAAATTCGACTCACTGTGGACATGACCCTTCCAAATACATTAGTTGCACGGTGAGAACAGTTTCCTATTAGCATACAGAGACGGAACACCATTTGCCCTTCCTCACAGTGGGCAGCATCTCAAGCACTTTACACAGTAAAGTAATTGGCGTTGGTATGTAAATAATTTTTATTTTTAAGTCCTTTTGAGTCTTTATGTTTTAAGAGTTTATGTCGTCGTCGTCGCCGCCTGACTCCATGCCCAATGGATAAAGGCACTTGAATTTTGGAGTTCTCCCTTCATTCGTCTCAAAAAACGGTTGAAGGAAGATCCCTAGTGGAGTCGCCAAAAAATTGTTGGGTGAAAATTATGTAATCAACTTTTCGATAGATTACACAACTAGGACTTTAGCCACATCTATGTGAGATATAAAT
>VDFB02371714.1:0-25140 GCA_007258455.2 Sequoia sempervirens | reverse complement strand
AAGAGTTAAAGGTCTATTGAGACTCCTAGTCAATTTTCATCCAAGTCAATGATGACTACCAAACTAAGGATGATGAACTCACTCCTTACAAGAAAATGGTAGAAAGTCTCAAGGACTTTTTCATTGATATAACTTTTCAGTTGATTCCTCACATGCACAATCGAGCAACAAATGCCATGGTGAAAATTTGATCATTGTTAGACATGCCACACAATGTCCTTCAATATGAATTCTTGGTAGAATAGCTTCTTGTACCAGCTTTTGAAATCCCTGAATCTGAATTCATGTGTGTAATTGTTGGTCCTGGTTCCCCATGGTATCATGATATATTCACCTATCTTAACAGAGGTACCCTCCCATCTAATATCACCTTCAACCTTGAAAAGAACTTTGTTAAAAAGGAATCTAGATTCATGATCCTAGGTGATACCTTATACTGTCAAAGCATTGAGGGGACATTATATGATATCTCAACCAATAGGAAGCCTTGACCGCCTTAACAAAAGTACATAATGGAATATGTGGTTCCCATTCTAGTGGTATGAATTTAGCTAAGAAACTATTGAGGATGGGGTATTACTAGCCAACCATGGAAAGAGAAGTTCATTAGTACATACAAAAGTGTGTCCAGTGTCAACAACATGGAGAGCTTATTCATGCTTTGGCTCGGGACTTACAACTGATGGTCACACCTTGGTGTTTATCATAGTGGGGACTTGACCTCATAGGAAAAAATACTCCAACCTCATCTAATGGCCACAAGTTCATCATAACAAGCATTGAGTACTTTATGAAGTGGGTGGAAGCTATACCTACATAATGGAGAAGAAAATTTCAAAATTTATCTTGAATTACCTTATCTTTTGTTATGGTGTTTCTCAAGCCCTTATTTCTAATAACGAAACACCTTGCAAGAATTAGGATGTGAGAGAGCTATTCCAACATTTCAACATCCAACCTCAATTCTCTACCTCGTATTACCCCTACGGAAACGGTCAAGTTGAGGATACAAACAAGACCATTATAAAAATCCTTAAGAAAATGGTTAATGAAGCTAGCCATGACTGGCATCTGTAGCTAAATATCACCCCTAGGGACTATTGAAATAGTATCCACCACCCATAGGTGCAACCCCATTCTCCTCTTTCTATGGATCAGAAGCCATACCTATCGAGGTTGAGCTTCCTTCACTATGAGTGTCACTACAAAATCTGATCACTGATGAAGAGTACAAAGTATCTCAACTAAATGAGCTAGAATTATTGGATGAGAATCATCTTGATGCCCTTAATCACTTGCAAGTGTATCAAAACCGACTAAAACAAAGCTTGTAACAAGAAGATCAAGAGCCTGGCCTTATTAAGTAGATCTTTTCTAAGAAGAATCTAAAAAATCTTCCAAATCGATAGTAGCTGAAATTTTCGCCAACTTTGTTAGGTCCATTTCATACAAGCTATGGATCAAGAGCTTACCAAATATCAATCACTTAAGGTGAACCCTTTCAGGAGCCAATCAATCTACATCTTAAAAAGTTTTATGCCTAGGTTTGAAGGGTTTAAATCTAAAAAATCAAAAAAAAAAAATGATCAAAAAAAAAGAAAAAAAAAAGGATTGAAAATAGTAAAAAAATCATCATCTAGTGAAAACCACTTTGGTGGTGCTTTTGGCAAGAACTTGGTGAAAACCTAGAAAGAGGTGCTTGCATAAATAAAGTACCTCTATCTAGTCTTTGGCTCTTTTAAGCTTATCATTTTTTGCATCACATACATCTATCCCATCATTAATTATATTTATCCCATCACCCATCCATGTTTGTATGATATCTTGATGTCGTGAAGTATTGTATCCCCTTTAGTACTACTTGACATATTGCAAAGCTTAGTTTGTCCTACCTATATTGAGGTAGTCTATGGCATAACACTAGGGAAATTCATTGTGCATCAAATTCGGTTCTTGTATATCTTAAGGTTATTGTAAATCTCATCAAAAATACCAAAAACATTCATAAAACTCCATCAAAATCCAAAAACACTTGCAAAATCATAAAACCTAAAAGTATTCAAAAAGTTGTAAACCCAAAATCTAAAATATCCAAATCACATCAAAATCCCTAAAATAGTCAAAACATCAAAAATCTAGAAAACTTACCTTGTCTAACTACAAGTCTCTAAGCTTGAACATAGGCAAGGCCATCATTGATGTGCCCTCGAGACACCCTAGGTCAATCATTTAGGAGTCCATCATAATAAATTGACAATCCATCAATTGTCCATATCCCATCAATAATAAGTCAAATTTAGTCGAACTACATGGTGTCAACATGTATAACATAGGAAATACGTATTTTTGATAAGCCCCCGAGGCTTCTAAGATAGTCTTTTAGGTTAGGTTCCTAGTCAAAATCTCAGGAAACCCCAAAACATTTGCAAAAATTAGGAAAACCCCAAAACATTTGAAAATTGGAAACCCTAAAACATTTGAAAACTTAGAAAACACAAAAAACATTGGAAAACCTTGGAAAAACCTAAATAGCCTCAAATAATTGAAAACCAAAACATTCACATAAACTTTTAGAAAGAACAAAAAAAACCTCAATTTTTTTTTCAAAATACCAAAAACACTAAAATATTCCAAAAAATCCAAAACCATCCATTCTATTTCACTTTCACTCACAATAAAGCTTCATCCATAATAAATCAAACATCTTCAACCTTTAGTAAAACAAATAGAAAGCAAGTATTACAAGTCGAAAAGTGAGAACACTAAGTATCAAAATGTAAAGTCTAGATCATAGGTAAATGAGTCAGTGGAATTTGTATCAATGACCTATCACACACCTAGTCTTCATAAAAACACCTGATAAGCATGTTCTAGGATGCATCCTTCTAAGAATGGACATCAGCATTAGAAATAACCTTAGCTATGTTAAAATTGGCAAGAGATATAGATAACACTGACTATTTTTCTTCAATCTTTTCTTATGATTTATCCTATTAACTGTTGTGCAGTTTTTGCACACACCCCGCTGAAAGCAGGGACCCTCTTCGCTTTCATTTTTGGTGTTTTGGCCCTTTGATTTTGTGAATTACCTTTCCTTGGCATGAGATTAAGTGTTTATCTTTCTTTCCTAAGTGTTTTCCCTAAGTTGCATATTGAAAACCTTATGTTTTGGGCCAAGTTCGAGTTTTTGCACTGTTTCAGGATTTTCTGCACTGTCTGGATTTTCCCGGATTTTGCTCAAAGTCCAGCTCTATCTATTTTGTACCATGGTTCAGAGATTTATGGTCTTCGTGGAATTCTGCCTGGACTGGATTTTTCTAGAATTTTTTCTCCTTGTTGAAATTCCCAGATTTTGGGTTTGGTTTGTCATTTTTATGAATGTTGATGGCATAGTCATTGTTTTCTCCTGTTGATCGATGAGTCTAATGGTGCCTTACATTATTATTATTGCATTTTCGAGCTCGACCCTATGTGTATGATTGTTTTCACTTTGGAGCCATCACCAATACCAATTGAATTTCCCTTGAGTGAATTCTAAGTTTGGATCCATCAATGAACAATTTAGCACTTGAGCCCGGGTCCTCAAATTTGTGATTTTTGATCAATTTGAGTGAGATCATTGAAGAATGTTGAAATCTGGGTTTTCCTTCAGTTTCGGGATTTTCTTGTCTTGGCGGATTTCCCCATTTTTCCTTGTCCTCTACATTTTCCTGAAAAATCTAGAGTTTTTCCTGCTTCGCTGATTTCTGCTCCATCTGGAATTTCCCGAAATTCCTGTTGTCCCTACATTTTCCAAAATTTATTGACTATTGTTTGTTTTCGCCAGAATCTGCCTAGTCCATATTTTCCCGAAAATCCCTTCTGGCCCAGATTCCGTGGAGGGGTGATTCCGAACTATGTAGAAATTATGCATTAGCGATTTTTCACGGGATTTTGATCTTTGGTTGTATTTATTTGAATTTTGAATATATTATTGGTGACGTGTTAATCTTGATCCTCATGTTGCAAAGTTAGCCTGGACCTTTATAATCATTGTGCTTAGTTCAATTGTGGATATTTATTCATTTCAACTGTAATTGGGTTGTCTTGGATGAATTTTCATGATCTGAGAATCTTAATACCTTAGAAGATTGCACTGTTTCTATGAGATTGTAGATTTATCTTGGTTAAGCATGAATTAGTTTATGAGGGATGGGTCCATTTCAAGTATTTCATCATTTTCATTGTTAATCTTAGGAGTAGTTAAATTTAGGAATCTCTCTGAAACCCTAATCTTTTGTTATTTCTTTATCATTTGAGTTATATTTAGGATTGAAGTATCATTACATTGCTAGATCTGATAAGTTCAAGTTTTAGTATTTTCTTGTAGTAAGGTCCCTTTGTGATTACCAACATTTTCACATTTATCATTGAGTTGTTTATGCATTGTCAAGGCTTGACATTAGAGACCTTGGGGTTATCTCTTGAGGTTTGCTGATAGAGATTTACCTTTCAAGAGAGATAGGATTTCATATTTTGTTTGAGTTGTTGCTATGCAGAAAACATTAACATTAACCCATGTTGTGGACCTCTCGATGATGTCTAAATGATTTAGAGAGAAAGGAATGGGGCATCGGTCATTATATTTTGTTTTTTGTGCTTTTGGATGTTCTTGTAAAATAATCTTGGTGTATACTTGCTAGGTTGTGTGTAGAAAGGTTGTTTAGAGTAGCCTGTTGACTATTGTGTATGCTTTGGTCTGAGATATTCTAAACTTCTAACCTACATTCCAACAAGGTTTTTGTATGTCAAGGTGTGAACAATAACTATCCTATCTATTTGTAGAGTCAAAATCCATGTCACTATATACAATTCCATATTGGTTATCAATACCATGATGCATCATGTCTATGTGTTATATCAAACATAAGGAATGACATAAAGTCCCAATCTCAGATATGATCAAAATCATCCACCTCATCACCATATCTAATAAATTCTCATTAGATCATGGACTTGTTGGAATTTTGAATCAATCTTGAAATTAATGGTCAATTCATTTTCCTTATTCTTCAATCTTCTTTCCATGCTAACCTGGTGTAGTGTCAAAAAATGTCATCATGTACATTTTCACACTTAATTTTAGAATAATTAATGATAAATTGGACATGATATTGCCTTTATCTAGTGTTGTGATGAGTTTTACACATCCACATTAGGTCTAGGGCCCCTTTAAGCTAAATGAACCTAACTTTTGCTTAATTTAATGTTGTAAAGTGTAGTTATTTACACCTTCACATTAAATTTAAGAGGCTTGTAAACTAAGGTGGACCTAATCTAGTGTTGTAATATGTTTTACACATTCACATGGGATTTAGAGCTCTTCTAAGCTAAATAGACCCAATTTTTCCTTAATCTAGTGTTGTAAAGTGTATTTATTTACACTTTCATATTGAATTTTAGGCCTTCTTTCATTTATGACCTTAATAACATCATTAATAAGCCCATAAGACCCTATATTGTGCATCACAAGGTATATTTTAATCAAAAAACATGATAAAATCAACATATAAACTTAATTTGCAGACTCCCTGACATTTTAGCAAGAAAATAGGCCTTGTGGGACCCATTTTCCACATTGGGTGAATGAGTCCCATTCGGCCTATTTTTGAGGTTTTAAGTGGGAAAATTGAGTTTTAAGTTCAAATTTCTTCTATGTTGGCCTTGGGGATCTAATAAACGGTCATTTGAGTGCATTTCTTAAATAAAAAAGCTTTCAAATCATTATTTCATCAAGCCTACCTAATATCAAGTCAAGAATTCAAGAGTTAAGCATTCCAAGACTTCACAAGATTATCTACATAACATTCAAGATCAATTTTAAGGAATTCAAGGGCATATTTCTTCATCAATTGTTGCAACAATTCAAGATCCATTACCATGTCAAGAATATCAAGCATCAAGCATGTTATTGAGCTAGTGTTGTGATGCAGCATTGAAGATCCAAGATCAAGCATTGTTCCACACCTATTGTCAAGATCAAGATCTACATCCTTCATGGCCATTTCATGTTGACTTGCAAATTTACAAGAAATCATTTGCAAGACAACATTCAATGTATTATTTTCCATGATTCATATTCTTTGTTTCATATTTCATGCCTTTATTTCATTTTCTCATCATTTGGTTTAATTACCTATAAGGGGTTTGACCAAGGCAAACCCCTATTCCAAAACAATCAACACTTTCTCTCTCTCTCTCTCTCTCTCTCTCTCTGTGTGTGTGTAATTGTAGATCTAGTTGTCTTGGAACTTGAAGGAGCATTCAATATTAGGTTACTAGTTTGTTGGAGTTGTCTCCCCATTTTCAAGGTCATAATCTTCACTAAAAGGTCATCTAGAACCTCAAGATTAGATTTTCAAATTTGGAAACTTGGAGAAGCAGATTGAGTAGACTAAGAAAAGTAGATTCAGACCTTGAAGTTCTAGAAAATCCAAACTGTACTCATTCACCACAAGTGGTGAATGATTCCCACTATAGGTTTTTTTAGAAATTCTTGTAGATTTAGATACCCTTTCTTTTGAAACCTGCTCCTGTGCAAAATCCAGAACTGGGACTAATTCACCTAGAATGGTGAATGAGTCCCACTAGGTCAAAAAGTTAGAATTTCTAGCATTTTAGAGCTCCTTCTGGTCATCTTTAGATTCCCAAGTGCACACATTTCATTTCATAGCTTGTTATTCTATTTTATATGCATTCTTAAGTCATTTAGTTAAAGTTTGCATTGTATTAGGGTTTTGCATTTCATCTTGCATGCCATTTTATTTTCCAAGTTTAAACTTGGTGGTTAACCCCTCACTCAACCTTAATTAATCTCTAAAGATACCCTAGGATACCCTTCTAGTAGACCTCTTGCCTCTGTTCCACTCTTGGGGTGAGATCTCTAGGGTATCCTTGAATGTTAGTGTTGTGTGGTCTCACAACACATCACAAGGCTATAATACTTGGGCACTCAAGAGATTTTTTTTTAACTCTTATGGCAGGAGCTAGCAAGTTGAAAAGATCACCAAAAGTAAAGAGAAAAGAGAATTCTTTAATAAAAGAGTACTTCGTAATGTAGTGTTTCGAGTATCGGATACCAAGTACGAGGAATGCTTGAAAAAGGAAAAAGGTAGTACAAATGTGAGTAGAATGCTCCAGTCTGATAGCTGAGATCTAGTAAAATGGAAGTTCTGGTAAAACCAAAGTCCAAGAAAATTCATGGGTAAAACTGAATACTGGGTACTGGGTAGCGATGTAAAGTGAAATTTTGAAATCTTATGGTTATCTAATGATTCTGATAGTTTGGTATTCTGATATCTATATTTATATATAAGATAATCATGCAAGAATTTTTGGGTATGTTCAAGATCATGATGGGCCAAAAAGTGGCGATATGATGGGTATGTGTAGGGCATGTGGCTGATGACTTTTCTTTTACCCAAAATTGATGAAACGAAAAAGGTTTTTAAAGGAGATTCTTAGCTTTCCACCAATATAAATTATGCTTTACTTTGAATTTAATAAATAATTATTATTCATTTTCTATTTGAATTATGACTAAATTCTTGATTGATAGGATGATTAAAAAACATCTATAGCTTTCTGTGACATAGATTTTAGGACCCAAAATTTTTGCTCTCTTCCTAAGATTTTTCACCTAGAAAGAGAGAGATTAGGGTTCTAAAATGCTTATGCACATTCAAATAAGGATGTTGTTAATGCTAAATTGGGTTATTTGAGTGCTTCTAAACTATGAAATTGATCAAACATGCATGCAAAATCTAAAAATTGTGATATGTTCGAAAACACATTGTGTAATGTAAAAAGACCTAAAGAATGACCTAAAAATGTAAATAAAGCAAAACAAAAAAGCAAGGATGTAAATGATGTGCACCTAGAAATGTATCTAAGACTAGAAATATCTTTGAAATTATGAAATTGTTGATTTTTAGGCTCAGTGGGACTCATTCACCATTTCGGGACTCATTTCGCCAAAATGTGACTCATTCACCAAGCATGGCGAATCAATCCTACTTCTACTAAATTTTTTTGAAAACCTATTTCTAACTATCGGGAGTTGAAATCTAAGAAAATCAATTTTTAGGCCTACAGGTGGGACTCATTCGCCATGGGTGGAAAATTAGTCCACCTACAAAAATCTGGAAATCAAAGGAAGATTATATGGAGTTAGATTTGTATTTATGTCTCCTACAGGTTTTCACTTATGAAATTGTTAGATATGGGTCTAAAAGTGAATTTTCCTTGATGATTTGACTTGAATGAAGGGAAAAAGACTTGGATGACTTTGGAATGCTATCTTCGATGATTATCAAGCTTCCAAGGGACCTAAATCTACATACATACAAGACAAAAAGATAGATTGTTGATGATTAGGGCACGGGGGTTTGCCTTGGTCAAACCCAATTTAGGTAATTAAACCATAATGATGAAATAAGTGAATAATACATGCAACAATGTAGTAGATTACCTTGCCATGATGATTTGATCTTGGATGCCTACAACAATACATGAAGATTTAGCTCTTGGATGCTTTATAATGCTAACTTGAAGACTTCTAATGGAGAAACCTTAACTTGCTTGACTTGGAGTGAAATATTTATGGATGAATAATGAATAATTGATATGAATTGAGTTATTATATGTAAAATGAGGATAAAAACATGTATTTATAGTCAATTGTGCCTTAATACCCAATTATACTACATCACAACCTGACATGAAGTAAAAATAAACTTTAAATTTCACTTTTCCCCGCTCAAGGGTCAACATGGGGGCAAGATAGGACTCATTCGCCAAGCATGGCAAATGAGTCCCACCTAGATGTGACTCATTCGACAAGCATGGTGAATGGGTCCCACATGGGCCATTCTAACACCTATGAAGCTAAGGAGGTAGGAAATAAGGTTGAAAATGCTATCTTGTCGGGTGTTTGATCAATTAAAGCCTTAGGATGCATAATATGGGTAAAATAGGACTTATTAGTGATGATGTAAATGTTGAATAGGGCTTGGGACACATAAATCAATGTGAGTGTAATTAAATGCACTTTACAACACTAAGATTAGGTCCACATAGCCTAGAAAAGCACAAGGACTAATGTGAATGTGTAAATCACATTACAACACTAGTTTGTCATTAAGTTTGCATTAAGAATCTTCTAGATTGATGAAATAATGTAATTATAATGTTGAATTTAAGAAGAAATAGGTTAATTAAGTCTAGAAAAGTGTGAAAGTCATTACAAGACTTCACAACACCTTTAGAAGATGTCAATAAGCACATGTTGTTTGATTTGCAAGGGTCCAAGACCTAGTCTAGACACATAAAATGTCTCACAACACTAGATTAGGGCCTCATTAAGTCCATTTAATCTCATGTCAAGTAGTAGGTCCAATTTTTGACAATACACTTTCAAACAATATCGCATTTTTTGAATCTAAACATGTGTCACATTCTATGCTTCACATACTATAGGACTAAAAAAAATTGAATTTCATGAGGTTTTGACCAAGTTAAGGTGGCCAGACATACAAGTTTTTATATTTTTTAAAAGTTGTAATAAAAAATTCATAATTAACTATTTAATTTTTTTATATTAAATATATATAGATCATTAAAAAGCATATCAAAGAAAGAGTATCAGAGTATCAGCTCTGTGCTAGTAGGAGGCCCTACAAAAATAGACACAATCTACACCCCAAAAAAATAAGATACACAACCCCATCCCAGACCTTGAAACAAAGGAAAATACAACCTTAGAGAACTTGTTTCAATTACTACCCAAAAAATATACATCAAGATCAGAGAGTTGTAATTACAAATATACATCAAAAGAGTGACCAACTTATATACCATCCCTATGTAAAAAGGACCCAAACGACAAAAAGGATATCATTGGCTGAATTTTAACCAGACTGAACTAAACTATCAACTTCTCCAAGAGCCACTAGTGCCTCAGCCACATTAACCTCCTTAACTGACATACCAAGGACTTTGTTCCTCTGTTATTCCATTAGTACAATAACCACCTCTTTACCTTTGTTCAAACCAAGATTAGTCTTCTACTCTTCTCTTAATTATTCTCTAAGGCATGTAGCACACTTAAGAATACCTGGCTTCTAAAATATCAATAGTGATTGCTCTATTTTCCAAATACTTCCAGAATTTTTCCTTCAATAGTTCCACAATGATGAAAACCTGCATAGCAACATTATGGGATGTATGAAAAATATTCTAAATTTCCTTAGCAAAAATGCAATCAAAGAATATATGAGATAATGATTCAGGCTTTCTACATAAAGAACATATATCAATATCATTTGTTTTTCTTTTATAAGGGAGCTTCTATAAGATCAAGAGCCATCTGAAGCAGGCCCTTTTGGCCTCCAACTCTTTTTGGCAGTTTTTCAAGAATTTTTTTGCCATTGTTCTTTGTTCAAATTCATTTTCCAAGATTTATTCATGTGTTCTGTTATGTCCACTTGTTCAGTTAACATTGTATAAATTTCTTTAACTTTAACATTCATTATTTTGTTACCATTTTGCCACAAAAAATCTTTATATTGGAGAGGATCATTTTTTGTTTCAATTAGAAAATTGATATGGCCACAGGCCTCTCTCAACACATTGTATGTTCTCCAGTTACTTTGAGCCATCTGTTAAATTCTAAACTTAGATCATTCCAATCCTTCAACCTTCCATTCTTCAAAACATCATTAAAACATAGAATCCCTTTTTGAGCCCAACTTTTAGCAGAAAAGCCTTGAATTAGAGCTAAAGGCTTTCCTTTATGCTTCAAATTCCACCAAATAGACCTATTGGCAAGGATGACCTTATTATCACCCTTGGTAAAGTGGCAGTTGGATAGGTTCTTTTTCATCATTTCCCAAGCCTTCCATATTTCTCTACAAACATTGGATCTTGTAGGTGACATAGGCCACTCACAACTAAGAATATCACTGAAAGGAAGGAGCTTCTATAATTTATCATGTTTAGGCACAACATTGGAAATGTTATATCTAATGAGAACTTTCCATTGTTCCTTAGCATCCAAGGCACCAATCACCCATTTGGTTTCCAAGACAATGCCTTGAATCCTCAGATCTTTTAACCCCAGACCACCTCACACCTTAAAAATGGTGCACCATTCCCACTTGATAGAATGTTTTTTCCTTTTCCCTTTACCATCAGACCAAAAAAATTCTCTTATTATTTTTTGAATAGCATTAATTTGGTAAGAGCAAAAAAACCACATAGAGGCAAAGTAAATGCTATAGGAGGACATAAATTTTTGACAGATCTAGAATCTCCCAACAAAAGAGAGATATTGTTTGTTCCACTTTGTTAATTTCTTCTCTATCTTATCTCTAATCCAACACCAAATTTCTTTAAGACTAGGCTCAATATCAAATGGGATACCAAGATATCTCACTAGTTTCTGGGGAGCCCCCATTGAATGCCATACCTTCTTACCCAATTAGGGGGCTTATCTTTCCAACCAAGGAGGCATGATTTTGTAGGGGAAACTTTTACCCCTGAAGCAAGAAAAAAGGTCTCAAGATTCCTCATTAGAACTGCAAAGTTATCCTCATCAAGTTGTAAAAGGATAGATGTATCATCAAAAAATTGAAGGTTGATGAGTTCATTCAAGTCTGAAAATATGATACATCTTACCCTTAGGACCACTGAGCTATCCCTTAAGACATAATGAAGTGTATTAGAGGCAGTAACAAAAAAGGCAGGTGCAAGAGCGAAACCTTGCCTTATTGATCTCCCAAGAAGGATGTCCTGTGAAAGAGCTCCATTGACATCAACTTGAGCGGAAGCATCCTAGAATAAAGTCTTAACCATAGAGAAAAAAGTCCTTGGAAATCCAAAAGCCTCTAATACTAGAAGCACAAAATCCCATTCAATCCTATCATAGGATTTTTCAAATTCTAACAAAAGCATTCCTACATCTTGTTCTGAATTCTTGGCCCAATTCATGGCCTCCCAACTTGTCACAAGATTTTCCAAGATATATCTCCCCTTAATGAATCCATTTTGAGTTGAATTCATGATAATGGGAAGGATACTAGCCAATCTTTCAACCAGTTCTTTTTCTAGTATTTTATAAGAGACATTCAAAAGTGTAATGGGCCTCCAATTCTTAACAAGGGTTTTCTCCCCCCCTTTAGGAATGAACTTAATGATTCCTTTGTTAATATTTTTTCCAAGGGAGCCATTCTCAAAGGCCTCTTTATAAACCAAATACAGATCATCACTTGCCTAGTCTATGAAGTATTTGTAAAATTTTGTAGGGAGAACATCAGGTCTTGGAGATTTGTCATTTTTGAGGGAGAGAATGGCTCTCCTTATATCCTCCTTAGAGATTTCTCTATCAATCTCTATAGCTACCCCCTTACTAATTTGTTTAGGCATGATCCTCTTGATATAATCTCTAGCCTAAGAAAAGGACTCATTATGCCCTTCAGAGGTGAAGAGGCTCTGATAGAAGAGGAAAAACTGCTCTCTTATTTCATCTTGTTTCACTAGAATGTTGTCATTTGTATTGATCTGGTCAATCTGTTCTCTGGCCTACTTCTCCTTTAGATATCTGAAAAATAATTGTGTTGCCTTGTCTCCATTCTCAAGCCAATTCATTTTGGCTCTAATTTTTAGTCCTTTAACCTTGTTGGTTTGAAATCTCCTAAGAATATCCTTGGCAACAGTAAGATTATCAATTAGGGAGTTATCATTAGGGCTATTTTGGACATCTAATTTTTCCTGGAAAATAGTCATGTAGGAGGGTCTCTTTTTTCCTCCTATCCTTGGCCTTCTTTCTCCCTATAGTATGGAAAAGAATCTTCCAACCTTAAACATTCAAGTCCCACTGCTCAATGGGGGATAAAGGTCTATGCAGCCACTTATTGATAGGTCTAAGAGAGGCTATGGAATTTTTGCAATCTTCATCTTTAAGAAGACTGGTGTTAAGACAAAATCCATTTTTGGAGCCTATATTTGATGTTAATCCACTATTAAACAAAAACTTAGCCCTTATTGGATGATGATCAGAGAGAGTATGGTGTAACTTCCACCTTGCACCCATCTTTGATTAGAGCAGTCAAGAAGAAGGCTCTATTAATATAAAACCTATCAAGCCTACAAAGAACTCTTCTTCCACTTTTCTGATAATTAGACCAAGTGAACCCTATATCTTTACAATCCTTCTTTCGGCCTTCAATGAGATCCTCAAGATTTAGCTTGGGTTTTAACCTCAACCAATCAAATTTCTTAGATTCTTTCCAATCATGACCCACTCCCCCATATTTGTCTTCCTCTTTTTCAACAAAATTAAAATCACCTCCTATAATCCAAGGGATATCTTGAAGATTGAACATCCATTTCTAGAGAAAAACCCTGTCTTTGTAGTCATTAGGTGCATAAACCGAACAAAAATCAAAGCAATCCTCTTTCTTCTTTAAAATTCCCCATACAACCCTATTGCAAGGAGAAACTCTAGAGCTTACCACATATTGATTCTATTTGTTGGCCATTAGAATAACAACCCCTACCTTACCCTTTTCATGCTTGGTAACAAGTTGGGAAGCATCCTTCCATATTACCTTCAGGCTAGTCTCCAAGGAAAAGCCAATGGACTTGACTTCTTGCAAGAGCACAAATTTTTTCTCATTTTTTTGAGCAACCAATCTCCTGACTATATGTTTTCTATCAAGAGTCTCAAGACCCCTTACATTCCAAGAAAGATAGTTAACTTCAATTCTTTTGTTCATTAATTAAGGGGCCTTTATCACACCTAAATTTATCAAAACATTTAGGTAGTTTATTTTCTGCCTCAATTATTTTTGCATTAGGTGGAAGGATCACCCTACTATTTTTTGTTTTCTTTCAAAAGGTGATTATTCTCCCTCTCCTCCTGTATCTTTGTGTCATCCATTCCTTTCTTCTTTCTGTATCTCCTAATTTTTTTAACTAGCACCTCAATAGGAACTCCTTCCCTATCAATGGTCTCCCTAGTAGAGAGAATCCCTAGGTCATCTACAGAATCCATGCTCGATTGTGAAGAAAACCCATCCGAACTGGTCACCCCATCAAGGGAGTTAATAGTTACCAGTGCCATATTTGGAATTTGAGTTTCATCCTCCTTTTCATTCCTAGTAACAAAAGAAATGGCATTGCAATCCAAATTTGGTCTCAAATCTATCTCAGCCCCCACAGGTTGGGATAACTCTACATTTTAGTCTCTCTGCCAGAGTTCAAGGACTCTGGGTTACCAATAATTTTAGTGGGGCATACCCATAGGTTCTCAGGGATCAAGTCCCCAACATTCTCATGATATCCCATAGTTTGTGTTTCCTCTGTTACACAAGCAATATCCATTTATCTAAAACATTTATCATTAAATGAGTAGATCTCTTTTACCGAGTTAGTATTGCTTTCTCCGGACCACTTCATTTTCCTAATTTTCTATAATGTCAATTGTTTTGCATTAATTTTTCCATTGTTAGGAGGTTCTTTTAATTCATTTTGATGGGAACATGAATTACATTCCATAATATTGTTATCGTCCATCTCCTCTGTGTAATTATTAGCCATGGATGTGTTCAATTCTTGAGTTAGAGAAGTCATGCTTTCTTTATTCTGGGTGGTGTCCTCTTTTCAAAAAGTTCCTTTTTTATTCTGGTTATTTGTCCTTGGAGAGATGCCGCTATCTTTAGTCCTCCTTGAATAGTTTCCATCCATTCCATACTCTAGTGGGGGCTATTTATTAACATTGTTGCTGCCATATGTAGAAGTTTTGTTATTCTTATTATTTATTAACTAACAGTTCATTCTAATATGCCCCTCTCTATGACAAAGATAACAAGCATTAAGACCATTGAGGGTTTCCAAAGCACATGTTATGATTCTAGATTTAAGTTTAATTTCAAGGATCTACAGAAGATCCATTCTCAGGGTTAAGGATACCAAAACACGCACATCTAAAAGGGGTAGAGGAGACTTAGTATCATTAGTTCTCAAAACTTTTCCATATGGCTTGATCATCAAAGGAACAAGTTTCCAGAGTCGAGGGGGGATGTGTTTAATAACCAACCATTGAGGGATAAATAAGGCCAATACCTCCTCATCCAATAACTCTAGGCACCATGTTAGGGCTCTAAATGTTAATCTCCCAACACTCCAAAATTCCTTATTGATAATTTCTTGTTGAGATTTAGGGTTATTAAAAAAACCACAAATAAGCCATTTTGAACCATTCAAAAATAGTATAAATGAAACCCTAATTGCATTTCCTAGATATTTTTGAACCATTCATCCATAAACTTCCTAGTCGGGACCCTATTAGGATCCACGACCGCAAAGAAAATTGCAGTCTTTGAAAGTTTTACATCTTCCTTAGAAACAACATTATCTAATACCTCATTCGAAACCAAGAAAAACTTCAAGAGAGGAGACAAGGATTTCTTACCTTTTCCCTCTTATCCATCTTGCAATAATGGATTCACCAAGTCGGCCACAAATTTTACACCCTGAGGAAGCTGCCCACACTTGCCCGCAACAATGTCCTTGAAAGATTTGTTGGGTTGTTTAGACACACCACCAGAGGCTGAACAATTTAGGTAGTTTTCGGGGAGATCCATATCCCCTTCCATCATATTCTTGAACCACCACTACTACACACATGCCTTGTCACAAACACAAAATCCCGATGGGAGGATCCCATCACACCCACACCAAACCAAATTAGAGTGCAAGATTACACCTGACTTGATGAGTAAAAAACATACATAGAAGAATAATACAAGATCATGGAGGAGGTTCGAGCTTCCTCCATAGGTTTCTAAGGACTCCCACAAAGTAGAACTTTCACACGTGTGACTAGAATTGCACAGCCCTCAAACAATTTTTTCCTTCCTATATTTATTAATCAATTAATTATTTACTTGGAATTTTTTTTAAAAAAAATATGCATCACATTGGGACATGCATCCTCTACTTATATCTAAAATCTTATAATTTTTTTTTTATCATTTTATTGTGGTTAGGGTGGTCAAACAAACACCTACTTAATTTTTTTTCCGAATTTAAGTACTACTGCATTGAAATTTCAAATTTTCATCGAATAGACTTTTTCTAAAATAAAACTAGTATTTTAGAAACTACATTCAATTTTCTATAGATTCTATTCTTACATATTTTTTAAATAATGTAGATATCTTATTCAAATTTTTACGTCAAGTTACCTAACTCTGATTTTTCTAAATTTTTCGCCACTTAAGGACCTATTTTTTCCATGATGATCCTACACATACCCTTGTAATATGCTAGAAAGCATGTTATTTATGATAAATTTATGTGATAAAAATTTAATGATGGTTTTATTTACATGAGATATTAAGGGATCTAATGAGTGAAATTTTTTACTGTAGGAGATGTAGAGTTCGGGTATGGACAGTCAGGAAAATTTGAATCGCAGATAAAATTATATCCAAATCAGGTTGCCTGATCTGGAAGGTTATAAGGCAAAGGGATTTGAGTCCACCAGAATGCTGGAGATTCCTGAGAGTAGAAAACCTGGAGCAAAATAGAGTGTAGGAATAGGATGATAAAGTGATCATTTTGAATATATGGGAAAGTTCCTACACACTATCCTAATTCAAGTTATTTTCCTAGTGAAGATAATAAAAGGATAAAGCCTGAAATGCTTCAACGTGCAATTGGAGTTGACCTTCATTTACTTCAGTTACAATTCTCTTAATAGTCACTTCATTCCATGTGCCTTGATGTGATTCATCCCTTGGATTTCCTCTCATGTATTTGTCTTATCCTATTTGTGTCTTACTTATATAAAAGGCCAAAGGTTACTTCTTTTTAAGTTAAGTTCATAATTTGTGGATTTTAGAAGAGCCAAAACTTCTCTAAGTTTTGTTCTTTTTTCTTGTTTTTTGAATCATTCTATTCTAAAAATTTGTATGCACGTAGATATTAATCAATATTGAAGAAAATTTGATAGCTACCTATCTCATGAATCTTTGTAGTTGGTTTTTTTAGTTTAGCTGAACAAAACTGTTTGTTATGCCATTTAAGGGTGCATGCAGAACCTACTCGGTGTCCAAACTAAAACCCCTCTCTTTAAAAGATCACACTATTTTATATATTGTTTTGAAACATTCTAGTGAAGTATAAAGTGGTTTGCTTTGATTTGGTTAATTCCTTTGGGAATGCATGGAGAATAACCAAGAGAAATTTTAATTTTTAGTATTTTTATGCTTTATTTTAGAATAGATGTTTAAATTATGGAAAATATTTCAAAAAATAGATGAATAGATGGAAATTTATTGAAAATATTTCATTTCGTATGAAATTGTTGAATTCTTAAAGCTAAATCTACTTAAGTGATAGCAAAATTATTGATGTTCATGAAATATTATTTAAAATCTTTCTATTTAATGATATTATTTTATGATCTAGCTAAAAATTTAGTGTCTAATACATATGATTTCAAACAAACATATTCCCATTGAGATTAATAGCAATATCACATCATACCTTGAAGTGAACCTAGTACTATCAAGATCTAGCTACCAGAGACTTGGGATTGAACTAATCTAACCTTTATCCTATCATACAAATCCCCCAAGGTTGTCTTTGGTTAATTCTTTCAAGAAGGATAGGCTCTTCGTAGTTTTTTTGTGAAGAATTTATTTTCCCTATTGCTCTGAGTATCATCACCATCAACATGAATAGGCACTAGAAGGAGGTCCATATACTGAAATTTGTATTAGTCTTGAGTTTAAGGAGAAATCTTGTAATGAAAAATTTAGTGCAAGTTGGTATTTCAAATATGGAAGTTGAGAAATTTTGGAAATTTTTTAACCAAAGATTACATCCTTTGAGTTTACTCACCTTTGGTAGAGTCATCGAGTGTAGAATTCATGATACAACGAATCATGGTGAATTCAATTGTGATTTTTTTTAACTAGGGTAAGTTTGGCCATATGTAAGGTCATCCCATTAACAAAAGATGTTTTAATAGCTAGAAGAAAGTAACTATTAATGAGAAATTCATGCAACCCTAGTGGAATTAGAAATAATAAAAAATTATCCTTTACATAAGAATAGTTTCACAACTACAATTATTATAAAGAAAATCCTAACATTTTGTAGAAAAATAAGTGAGAATGCCAAGATTCAAAGACAACGTATCAGAAACGAGGAAATAGTATTGATGAGTCATCATACTTCTTATATGTGGAAAACACAAATAAAGAAAAAGAGTGGGAAAATCGAGTGGGAGATGTGTGTATTTTGCTCGAAGTTGAAAATTCACAAGTTAAAAAAGGAATTTTTCCTAATTTTATGCATGATATAGAGTATCAAACTTTTACTTTTTCTCTCTCTAATAACAATATAAATTGTGATATATTTTGGTCTAAAAAAGTGGAGTGAAGACAAGACCAAAGAAATGAATACTTTTGGAGGAGGAGAAAGCTGAGAAATGGACACATTTGTTCATGGAAGTGAACAAAGTGAAGAAACAATTAATGAACCCAGGCTGAAAGAAGGTAGAGTATGGTCACATTAGATTAAGTGTGTGCAATCGAGCTTTAATGGGGTCATTTTCATACATATGAGCCAAATCATTGGTAAGTACACCTTTGAATTTATTATTATTAAACACAAAAAATTTAGAAGAATTCATTGTTACAGTAGAACTTTAGAAATTTCATTGAATTAATTTAAGGATAAACTTGTTGTAATTCATACCAAAACAACACTGGAAATAGTCATAGAATTAGAATAAATTGTTTGTTAGGGTTAGTAACTTGTTAGATTAGAAGTTTGGTTAGTTAGGGTTAGTTTGTTTTCTATAGGGTTTGTTTTGTTTCGTTTTTTTTCATTTTTTTTCATTTGGCCTCCACATTAGCAAATTCTTCTTAACTTATCTTACACGTGAGAGTTAATCCAAACATTTGTAAAATTATGCTGTGAAATGAAAATGATAAAATCATGCATAGTAAATACATGCTTTAATATGTACTACAAAGCTATATATATGTGTATATCACGTATATACATGGAGTATCAATTTTTTTGTGTCAAAATATCAAAAAGTCAAAAAAGAGTAAGTTGAGTTGTAGGTAGTAGTAGCCATTCAGTCGCTATGGGGTGCCTCATCTATCAGGTCCAAATACCCTATGTAGGTAAGTTCCAGATGAACTTCAAAGTCATGAATATGGAGGTTGGTGAGGAAAGGCTAGAGTGGAACCACTTCCCCGTGTTCCAAGAAGTGAGGAATATCATCCATAGAAGGGATTATGATGGTCGGGTGAGCAACAAAGAAAATGATATCCATATTCTCCAAATATTCAGGCCTTACTATCAAATTGGTAGTCGAGCGAACATCTTCTACAAGAAGCCCAATATCCAAAAGCAATGCTAGAAAATGAGAAGCCATGTTCCAGGAATAGAAATAGAAGTAGCGGCTAGATTCAACATATTTTTCCCCAAGGACTAAGCACAAATTTTCTATACTGAAACTAGAAGTGTGAATGAAGAAAACCTTTTCAAGCCTTTGTGGTGTGATATTTCCTAAGAAATTTTTTTATCAGTGACAGCAGGAAGGGAAAATTGGATTATCCATAGCCGAGAAACAAGCAAGAATTAGCTGAGCAAGAATGTAGAATAAAAAGAAAGCTGAGAAAAAATATGAATAATTCGAGAAGTGCAAAATTTATAGAAAACCTTGAGGAAATTGCAGTACATAGTTTCCTCGAGTGAAGTGTTGGAAATTATAAGCAAGGTGGCAACCAGATAATTGTCTTCATAGTGGAATGTTAAATCAAATGTAACCAGTACGAAGATTGTGAATAAAGAAAATCAAACATTTCAAAGTTAATAGTGGTCATTTCATATTATTATTATTTTTAAGTTGTATTAATGATGAAGGTGCTTATGTGTGTAGAGTAAAAAGGAAATTGAAGCCAGTAAGGCAACACATGTCATCACCTACATAAATTGAAAGAAGTAATATGTGTGAGTTGAGGAATGCAAATTTAATGTAGAATAATGTGATTGTGTTTCAATGTAATTATGACATCCCTAATTCATTAATGTGGTGCAACACCATCAAATCGAAAATGCTAGCCAAGTTCTTAGCAGTTGCCATAGAATTTAATTAGAAGGGTGGTGACTAATGGTTCTAAATTTAGATTTAAATTTTGTGATTCATACAGAGTGTGTAGGGAAGTCAAGATTCTAAGGAAAGCTTCTCTCAAATACTCTAAGTGAACTCACCAATTCCACTATTCATTCATCAAAACAACCCAACCAACCAATTTGGTCTCTCACAACTAGAAATAACCAAAGGAATTGGGAATGATTTGAGAACTTTCACCATGACAAGAAATGATCCAACAACCAGACTCTGCACTTAGGAACCCTCATTCATCCATCGCTTCATTTCAGGCGTATGCATCCTTGTAGCCCTGTCCAATAGGGAAAGTCAAAATAAAAGTTTACTAATGCCAGAAACCAAACAAAGGAACTTGGTTTTAGGAACCTAATATGGACCCCTACAATTCCTCAAATGCACAAGAATAGACACTAAGAGAATATGCTTCAAATGATTGACTTTCAAGCCACAAGGAAGCCTAATTAGGCCTACACAATGAAGGAACCAATCTATCTAGGCACACCCCAACACCTTGAAATCCACCAACCAATTCCTTAGGACTTCCCAAGCCCTCTTTGAAACATTTAAACCATCACTTTTTCATGAACACACAATATTATTCAAGTTACTCATTTCAAGGTACCATTTTAGGACTATCACATAGAGATGCTAGGCCTACAACATTAAAGAACTCTCGCCAAACTCCATTTTCCCTTCTAAAACCACTTGCAATGTGATAAATATTCCTATCCCTATCATTCCACCAAGAATTAGATCTTCTCCATGGTGGAATAGGAAATTACAAACATTTTTGTGACCAAACCTTAGGTTGGTAGGGTTTCAAATCCTCTTTCAGTAAAAGTGATATATCTTTCTTATTCCTTGATGAAATCACACCAAATCACCACCACAAGGAAGGTGAATATCCCCTCTTTTAGTACATATGTGTTTGGAGCTTGTATAGTGATGTCGCAGGCCGTACTAAGCAAGATAGCAAAGAGAAAATGCAAAAAAAATAGGAAAACAGAGTTTATTTTCATTCAAATATTTACAAAATCCTCCAACAACCTTGCCTCAACCACAAGGAGGATTTTTAAGCATGACAACACCTCTTCCAATGGTCCTCAACTACTTTTTGAATGAGGAGAAAGTTGGTTATTGAGTTTACAATCCAAATTTGAGATTACATCACTAACATGACTTGGTTACACCAAGTGTACATTAAACATTGATCTAACACCTAAGGACACTTATGACAACCTATTAAAAATACTGAAATGGTCCATTGGACCTTATTACATCATGAAAATATTGGAAAACAAAAAAAACATGAGAAAGGCCTCATGGAGGCATGAGAACCTTAGGGTGCCCCTACACCATACAATAGAGGATGAAAAGATCTCAAGTTCCACCTAAGATTAGTTGCTGCAGAGAAACATCACAATCTTGGATGTCTTTTTCACTCACCCAAGTTGCATCCTCTGGTGGGAGACAATGCCATTTAACTAGATATTCATTGTAGACCTTCTTTCTTGTCCTCTTCACCTCCTTGTTGTCTAGGATGGCTTCAAGCTTAAAAGGTTTTGAAGGGGGTAAGTCCTGCACCCAATCTTCATTAGCTTCTATACCTACACTTGCATCCAAAGTTCCCTTAAAGGGGTAAAAGTCAACAACATTAAATATGAGGGAGATAGCCACTCTAGGAGGGAGTGCTACCTCATAGGAATTTTTCCCATACTTATGGATTATCCTACAATGGCCTATCTTCTTCATTTGGAGCTTGGTGTATCTACCCTTGGGTAACCTCTCCTTCAAATATGCAAAAACCAGATCTCACGCCTTGTATTGGACATTTATCCTCTTCAAATTTGCTATCTCCTTGTATTTTCCACACTTTTCTGAAGATTCTCCCTCACTTGTTCATGGATGTCCTTCATTGTTGTGGAAAACTCCTGTCCTTCTACACTCCTCCTTTCCATTCCCTTCAAGTCTCTTAATTCAAATATACCCCTTGGGATCATTCCATACACCACCTCAAAGGGACGTTTTCCTATGCTTCTATTTATGGAGTCATTATATGCATATTCCACTTGGGACAACACTAGATCCCATTGTACACCATGTTCCTTTGTCAAACACCTCAGTAGATTTCCAAGTGATCTATTTACCACCTCTTTCTTCCCATCTATTTAAGGATGGTAGGCAAAAATATATAACAAATTGGTGCCTAGATTTTTCCACAAGGTCCTCCAGAAGTGACCTATGAATTTAGCATCCCTATCAAATACAATGTTCAATGGAAGACCATGGATTCTCATAATTTCTTTAAAAAATAGCCCTATAATGTTAGAGGTATCACTAGTACATTTACAAGGAACAAAGTGTTCCATTTTACTAAATCTATCCACCACTACAAAAACACTATCAACCCCTCTTTGTGTCTTGAGCAGTCCTAAGACAAAGTCCATGCTTATGCTTTCCCAAGGTCTATTGGGTATGGGTAGAGGTTGGTAGAGACCTGCATTTGAAGTGGTTCCCTTTTCTCTTTGACATATGGTGCAATTCTCCACAAACTTCCTCACATCCACTTGTATTCTAGGGAAAAAATAAAACCTTCTAACCTTCCCCAAGGTTTTATCAAGTCCAAAGTTCCCTCCAAAACTCTTACTATGCTTATCCATTATCAAGTTCTCCATCATAGAACATTTGGGTATAAAAAACTGTGCCGCTTCAAACAATAGACCATCTTGCAAAACATAATCAACATATTCACTATGAAAAGCATCTAAAAATTAAGAGCAAGTATCAAAATCATCCTTGAAATCCTCATCTTGCTTGTACATACCTTTGAGGGCTTCTATACCCAGACTTTGTAATTGTACTTCTTAGACCATCATAACCCTTCTACTAAGGGCATCAACAACTTTTTTTTCCTATCATTTATTGTGTTTCATGGAGAAGGTGTATGCTTGTAGGTATTCAACCCACTTCATGTGCCTTTGGTTAAACTTGTCATGTCCATTCAAGAAACTAAGTGCATGTTTATTTGTAAACATAATAAACTCCTTTGGCAATAAGTAATGTGCTTGAAACTAAAGAATGCAATCGGTCTCCCTTCTTGGCTTAGGATAGCACCTATAGCTTTCCCACTTGCATCACATTCAATGGTAAATATTTCATTAAAATAAAGTAAATTAAGGATAGGTTGCTAAGATACCTTTGTTTTCAAGCATTCAAACCCTTCATTTGCTTCTTTGGTCCATAGGAACTTACTCCTCTTGTCTCCCTTGATTGTTTCTAGGATTGGTGCACATATGTGGCTAAAGTCCCTTATGAACTTTTTGTAGAAGCTTGCAAGGCCATGAAAAATCCTCACATCACCCACTGACTTAGGTGGTGGCCAATTGAGAATGGCCTCAACCTTTGATGGATCCATGTTCAAGCTTCCCTTTGATATGAAAAACCTAAGGTACACCAACTCTTCCTTCATAAACTCACACTTTTGAAAGTTGATCAACAACTTATCTTCATGCAATCTTCTTAAGACCTAGCCAAGATTCTCCAAATGCTCATCTTTGGTCTTGCTAAACACAAGAATGCCATCCCAATAAACCACAACAAATTTTCCAATAAAGGGTTTCAATACCTCACTCATTAATCTCATGAAGGTAATGGGGGAATTAGATAGACCAAAAGGCATCACCATCCACTCATAAAGACCTTCATTAGTCTTAAATGTTGTCTTCTACTCATCCCCTTCTCTTATTCTAATTTGATGATACCCACTTTTCAAATCAATCTTTGAAAAATAGTAGGCCCCTTCTAGATAATCCATGAGATCTTCCATTCTTGGCATAGGAAACCTATATCTAATTGTTATCCTATTTATGGCTCTTGAATCAGTGCATAACCTCCATTTGCAATCCTTTCTAGGAGCCAAAATGGTAGGGACTGCACAAGGGCTTATACTCTTTCTAACCAAGCCTTTATCCAATAGCTCTTGAACTTGTTTTGCTATTTATTCATTTTGAGCAGGGCTCAGCTTATAGGATACCTTATTAGGCAATGTATCACCTAGAATCAGGTCTATATGGTAACTAATATCTTTGATTGGAGGCAGGGAACTAGGCAATTCATCCACCACAATGTCATTGTACTTCTCCAACAAGGCTTGGACTTCACTAGGAATAACTTTCTCTTTCTTTGTGGAAAAAACTGACCTGCATTTTGGCTTAACAATAAAGGAAAACCCTAGAACTTCCTCTTCCTTTAAGGTCTTCAAAAAATCTTTCTCTCCTACCACCATGACATTTTTCCATGCCCTCATCTGGCAAAGGGTTCAAGGTGAAAGATTCCCCTTGTTTATCTTGTAGATGTTTTTATGACCATCATGATATGCTCTCCTATCATATTTCCAAGGGCGGCCTACAAGTATGTGGAAAGCATCCATGGGAATAACATCACAAAGGATTTTTTCCTTATAGTCTCCAATATGAAACTCTACCCAAGACTGCTCATTGACAAGCACTTATTGACCTTTGTTCAACCATGACACCCTATATGGTTTGGGATGAGGAGTTCTTTTCAGATTTAGTTTCTCAACCATTTCTAGGGACACTAAATTATCTTTGGTGTTGGTGTGAATAATTGTCTTGTACCTAGCTAATTCATTCACTAGGTAATTAGGGGACATATTCACATGGTTAAGTTTACTTAGGATAAAAGATTCTTTCTAGAAGTCTTAGTTGGCATTTCTAGAACTTATCTTATCTAGCTAGGATGCATCATTTCCTAGGTGATTAGGTTGTTGATTGTCTCATGTCATAGGATCATGACATTTGTCAACCTCATATTCATTCCTATCTCTCAACCTTGCCTACATAAGCAAGGCATCTCTTGTACATTTGTAATTCAAGCTTATA